>CM072688.1:11423956-11475268 GCA_036884735.1 Huso huso | reverse complement strand
CCTCCTGCACTAGAGACTGGCTCTACCTCCTCTCGGCTCCTGCCTCAGAGCCTGCTCCTTCTCCACCTAGCCCCGCAGTGGTGGAATTACCTTCTACAGATGTCAGGACTGCCCAGTCCCTGACCACCTTCGCGCCTCCTCAGAACTCACCTCTTCAGACAGCACCTGTAGAACTCCTCTTTTTCCCTCCTGGACACTTATCACTCTTCCTTAAATGCACTTTTACTCTGCTCTTATCTGCACCCTATTTTACTGCATTTAATCCTGTACTAGACTACTGTAATCCGGTCAAGTGTTATTTAATCTGTAGTATTTTGTATTTAATTATATCCTGATGTAACTATCACTGTGTCACAAAGACGGCCGGGTGGGTGGTGTCAGACCAGATGCAGGGAAATAAACAGACAGAGATTTGGGGTTTGGTGAAGCTGAGCGAATGCTTTCGGCCAGCATTTAATAACAGAACAGAAAATAAAAGGTTTGAAACAACAAAAACACAGCACACGGCACTTGAGGCCAAAAATAAATAGACGAACAAAACAGACTAGACAGTAAACAGACGGACAGACACACAAACACGGGTGGAGTGAAACCACTATCAATTTACTTTATTTTATTTTACTCTTCTCCACACCGTTTCCACTCACGAACACCCAACCCCCGACTGAATGAAGGGTGCATCTATTTATGCAGTTGTACCGGTGACCTCGACTGCTAATCAATCATTCAATTGGAGGGCGGTACAACTGCACGTGAATCAATAAAGTGCAATTCCCGTGCTCACATATTACATTTTACTTGGTAGACGGAAGTGCTGTGCCATCCTCGTGCCAAATACAAATATACATTTTAAACACTGTGTTACACAGACCGTTTATATCCCGTGGTACCAATGACTATACACCAACATTTAACACACCACACGCAACAACATATAACAGAAAATACACAGAGGCGGGCACTTCTGTCTCACATATACCCCCCTGTGCAAAAGCACACATGGCCCTCAACGCCACCTCCCCTTAAAAACCCAGCAGTCCAGGACAAAGTCTCGGCTGGGAAGGGAGGCTTCAGTGGGCCCATTGGCTGGCAATGCTGTCAGCACCCCTGCCCGTAGTGGCACGGCTGACAGCATGCTGGTCCACTCTGCAGCTAAATTGCTGCGGGGATGCTGGTCTCCTGACACCCCCCACGATCTCCGCAGCGAACTGTTGCAGTGGGAGCAGGTCTCCTGACCTCCCCCACGCATCTCTCCCGCAGCTTAAACTGCTGCAGTGGGAGCAGGTCTCCTGACCTCCCCCCACGATCTCCGGCAGCAAAACTGCTGCAGGAGCAGGTTTCTTTGACCTCCCCATCTTCTTCAGGGCGGCAGCTCCCCTTGTGGGGTTCCTCGCCACAGTACTTGCCGCTGGCGCGGCGGGCAACAGGCAGCCCCCAGGCGACGCGGAGCGGCTGGCAGTCCCCAGGCGATGCGGGATGCTGGCAACCCCAGGCGAGCGCGGAGCGCTGGCAACCCCAGGCAACCCGGAGCCGCTGGCAACCCAGGCGAGCAAGCGCGGAGCGGCTGGCAACCCCAGGCGAGCGCGGAGCGGCGGGCAACCCCAGGCGTACGCGGAGCGACGGGCAACCCAGGCTTACGCGGAGCGACGGCAACCCCAGGCGATGCGGGCGGCACGGGCACCCCAGGCGTGCCAGAGAGGCATCCTTGGGCGTGGCAAGCATCCTGGGTGAAGCGAGGCAGGCATCCTTGGGCCAAGCGGCGGTGCAGGCATCCTTGGGCGGCGAGGCAGGCATCCTGGGCGGGGCGAGGCAGGTATCCTTGGGCACAGGCAGGCATCCTGCTAAGCGGCAGGCAGGGGTCAGGACAAGCTAAAAAGCGGGTGTTGGCCCTCGCCTCGACCTCTGCGGCCGGCGGTTCTTCCAGAGCTTCCCTCAGCAGCCTATGCAAGGGCTGCTGAGGACCGCCAGCATCTAATCCTGATCCTTCTGGTGAAGGGAGAGGCAGCTCCTGCTCCTCTCCCCCGATGGTGATGGAAGTAGAGGCAGCTCCCTCCTCTCCCTCGTGATGGTGGGGAAGCGATACCAGCAGGCATTCATCCCTCTGCTGGTGGGGAGCGGATACCAGCAGGTATTCATCCTCTGCTGGTGGAGGGACCCAGCAGGTATTCACCCTCTGCTGGTGGCCGGGAACCCAGCAGGCATTCACCCTCTGCTGGTGGACGGGGACCCAGCAGGCATTCACCCTCTGCTGGTGGACATGGCAGAGGCAGAGGCAGCTCCCTGCTGCTCTGCTCCTGCCGGTGGAGGTGGCGGAGGCAGAGGCAGCTCCTGCTCCCCTGCTCCTGGCGGTGGTGGAGGCAGAGGCAGCTCCTGCTGCTCTGCTCCTAGTGGAGGAAGTGGAGGTGGCGGAGGCAGAGGCAGCTCCTGCTGCTCTGCTCCTGCCGGTGTGGGTGGCATGAGGCAGAGGCAGCTCCTGCTGCTCTGCTCCTGCCGGTGGTGGAGGCAGAGGCAGCTCCTGCTCCTCTGCTCCCTGGCGGTGGAGGCAGAGGCGATGGGGCGGATGTTGGCCACTCAGAGGAGGCTGTGCCGGTGCTGGCTCCCTCTGCTGTGGCGTGCTGGGCTGGTGTGTGCCGTGCTCCCTTCAGCAGCATAAATAGAGCCTGCTGGGGACACCAGCATCCCCCTTCTCCCCCAGAAAAAATTCAGGGGTTGAGCCTGTAACTCCTCCCCCTTCTGGCTCTTGGGGATCTGGGCAGCAGCAGGTGAACCAACAGGCATGCTTCCTCTGCTGGTGGACACTGGGACAGGCCTTGTTCCTCTGCTGGTGTAGATGGGGACAGCAGGCATTGTTCTTCTGCTGGTCGGGGTGGAACCAGCAGCAGGCATCCCTCTGCTGGCAGCTTGGGTCCTAGGGGCTGTGGAAGTGACTTCCCTCGCCGGGCCGTGGACCTGATTCCTCCTTTTTTGGGCTGTGGACACCACTCCTCCCTTTTTGGGCTGTGGACGACCGACTCCTCCCTTTTGGGCTGTGGGCGCACTCGACTCCTCCCTTTTGGGCTGTGGACGCTTCCCACTCCTCCCTCTTGGGCTTAGGGACGCTCGGGCTCCCCCACTCAGGCGAGGGACGTTCGGGCTCCTCCCACTCAGGCGTAGGACGTTCAGGCTCCTCCCACTCAGGCGGGACGCCTCGGGCTCCTCCCACCTCAGGCGTAGGACGTTCGGGCTCCTCCCACTCAGGCGTAGGACGTTCGGGCTCCTCCCACCCAGGTGCAGGGACGTTGGGCTCCTCCTCCCTGGCTCCTGCTCCTGGGCAGTCCTCGGCCCTCATGCCCATAGGCAATGCGCACATGGTGCACCACCTTGGCTCCCTCTGCTTCCTCCTCACTTTTCCCACAAAAAAACTGCGGTTCCCGCTCTGGCCTGAGTCCTGAGGCGCTGTTGATCCCTCTTCTGGACACCACGTGTCACAAAGACGGCGGAGTGGGTGGTGTCAGACCAGATGCAGAAATAAACAGACAGAGATTTGGGGTTTGGTGAAGCTGGTTTTAATGCTTTCGCCAGCATTTAATAACAACAGAACAGAAAATAAAGGTTTAAACAACAAAACACAGCACACGGCACTTGAGGCCAAAATAAATAGATCTAACAAAACAGACTAGACAGTAAACAGATGGACAGACACACAAACACGGTGAGTGAAACCACTATCAATTTATTTTATTTTATTTTTACTCTTCTCCACACCCGTTCTCCACTCACCGAACACCCAACCCCGACTGAATGAAACGTGCATCTATTTATGCAGTTGTACCGAGACTCGACTGCTAATCAATCATTCAATTGGGGGCGGTACAACTGCCGTGGAATCAATAAAGTGCAATTCCCGTGCTCACATATTACATTTACTTTGTAACGTTGAAGTGCTGTGCCATCCCTCGTGCCTAAATACAAATAAAACATTTTAAACACTTTCGTGTTACAGGACCCGTTTATATCCCGTGTACCAATGACTATACACCAACATTTAACAACCGCACGCAACATATAACAGAAAATACACACACACAGGGCGGGCACTTGTCACACACTGACACTGTTATCTGCCCATTATTGAATCATATTTTGTCATACTTGTACTTGCTAGAACCAAAGTCATTGTATTTATCTTGCTGTTAATTGTATTAATACTTGTACTGTGATTCTTGAAATGTATTTTGTTTACTGTAAGACTGTAAGTCGCCCTGGGTAAGGGTGTCTGCTAAGAAATAAATAATAATAAAAGAATCATTTCAATACCAGCGACAGTTATGCTGACTTATCACTCAGCGATTATGATGAAGAGGATGTGAAGCTGTTTGGTTTAAATGGCATTGCTGTGATGAAATACTATCAAAAACACAGCACCTGGGTATAGGCAAATGCGGCAGCCAGATCCATCACAATGCCTGTGTAAAGTAGTTTGTGTACACGCATTTGTGACTATCCCTCCAACACGTTTAAGCAGACACTGTAAAAAAAAAGGTATAGGGTCTGCTACAAAATGAAAAACAAAGAAAAGACAAAAAAGTGCAGTGGTTGCGAAGGCAATCCCGGGTTCTGTTGTACTTTGAACATTTCAATAAATGGCACAGAGCAAGTCAATACTGGCACACATGTTGATGTTGTTTGATTTTTACTGTTTACTGATTATTATTGTTATTAGCAGCGCTTTGGTTTTCATTGTTAAAAAATGAATATGGGTATGTAGTACAGCAGCATTAAGTTAATGAAAACACAGTTTAAGTCATTTGTGTTTTATTCATCATATGTTAACATTTTATAGCAATTACAGGTTTGAAAACAAGGGGTTTCATTTTTACATCTGGAGTTGAAGTGGTTAACCATGCCGATGCACGTACAGTACAGGACACCTGACCATTCAGCAGAATGCAGTTCATGTACCGTGTTACAAATGGGACGGCGCTGCACAGAGCGGGACAAACTGTGCAATTCAAATCTCCTGTAGTACTACAGAGGGGCCTCCGATAGTCATCTCTGATTAACCCAACATGAATAGAAATACGATCCGAACTTAGGGTTGCCACCTTTGAAATACGAAAATACCGGACCTCCCATCCCCTCCTATTGTCTACTTCTTCATTTGTCTCTGCCATTGTGACTAACATTACAGTATGCTACTTAATAGTTTCAAGGCTTCTTCATTCAAAGGGCTGTCAAACTTAACAGCAGCGCCAAGATGCTCATTCAGATAACACACAGTGGTGAGCACACAAGAAAAACATAATGGTACAGCGTTTTGGTGGCTTCGTTGTTACTTCAATTCTTTCTGGTGCATTTACACACGCTGTGTTATAGTATTTGAATTTCACTCATACAAGCACAACATGTTATATTAAATTGTTTATTTTAACACATTTTTAAGAACATATCAATAGATTAGAATGCTTAGAATTACCGGACATCTTCCAAAAAAAATGGACAGGAGTCAAAGTACATAAAAATACCGGACAGTCCGGCAAAAAATACAACCCTATCCAAACTCAGTCTGTTTCAAAGAGTGCTCAGAGTGACGGCACCAGAGAGTTTGCTAGCAGGTTTAATAATAATGATGTGCCTGTGTCTACTCGAAGTCTTGCATCAAACTCACAGAATAAACACATTACACACTCACACTGCTCTCTCTGTTTCTTCTATTTTCTTGTGTTTTTCCAAGCAGCTCAAACAATGGATCTTCCGGTTCGACTGGTGCATGAGATCTAAAATCCCGCCCATCTGCTGAAACCAGTGCCTACATGTTATTAAGTACCGGTTTGTTTAACAAATTCGTCGAGTAAAATAAGACACTCATTTGCACGCAGTGTTAAAACTGAAAAACTAAATAATACCTTACTTGGGGCTCACCAGTTTAAAAAAAAAAAAAGAGAACTTGTATTCATAACAAAAAGATATTATACCCATATAAATGTACACAGTTTTTGTTATGCTACAGAACAGCATATAGGGAATGTTGATAGTATCACCCTGAACTTGCACACTTGAAAGTATCATTTCAAAGCAAGAAGGAATCTAATAAGCAGAATGTGTAACAACAGCTCAGAGACTGGCAGACATATAGCACTACAGAAACGGGCAAGGGTTTCTGGAGTTGTTTTTCATGTTTGCAGTATCAATGTTATATGACGGAACACTGCATTAGCTACTACAATAGATGTTTTGGTTTTACATCAGCCAAGGTGAGGAATACAAACCAAGGTTAGTACAAAATGTAATAGATCGATTTATGTATAGGTGTTTGGACACTTAATGTTTGTGAACACAATCACCCACAGAACTGTATAATAGTTTTTCTATAATTAGGTATTTTTATGTGTGTTTTATATTATGCATACCTGTCAGCACTGAGCTTTCAAAATAAGGGAGACTGCATAGGGGTTAAGCACCACCTTTAAAATAAAGTCAAACAGCCTTTACAAACAAGATTTTTTATTTATCAATACACACTTTTCGGCATTTTCCAAAAAGATACAACTCCAAAGACAGCCACTAAAAATACACCCTCATTGTAGCTCCCAGAAGAGACCACACATGGACTTGGGCTGCAAGAGAAGAAATAAATGTTAGTGGAATACAATAGATTACACCAAAGTGAATACACCACGTAAAATGATTTACTTGAACTGCAATTGTGTTCACATTATGCATATTACCAATTCTAGGCATAAAGCGAATGGATCCATCTCTCTTCAGCTCAATTGGGCCAGAAGACACAAATGCCTTTACTGCACCACCATCCATCCCTTCAGCACTGCGACCTACAGGAGTCGTCTAGTAAAACACCCCCCCCTTACCAAGCCTCTGTTTTCCTGGAATGCACCGTCTGCTACAGAGGCTGTCTGATGGTCGGTTTGAATCACAGATCACAAAACTGCAGTGGAAGTAAATCTGAAAGACAGTACACCTTGTCAAGCAAAACTTGCAGCAATAGATCAGGCAGTACAGTCATCCAATGAGGAAAATCTGAGCATTACGGAAATGAAAAGCATCTGTACACAAATATATTGCATCATAGTAAGTGTTTCTTGAAGACATCTACCAAAACCATCTGTCTACCTCAAAAATACAAGTGTCTTCGTAAGTACTTCAAACAGGGTAATCCTGGAGCTCAATAGAAGTCATTGTGGTTGAATCTGCAGAGACACAAGGGGAGAATTTATAGGTGGAAACACACTGCTACAGCATCTATACTATTTCAAAATTTCCAAGTCATACCCAATGCAAGCTGCATGGTGACCACAAGGTCCCCCAAGCCAGGCTGGACTACAGGTGCAGGATTATTCTGGTACAAGAACTGTACTACCTTGGTGTCATTGACCAGATAGTGACAGGCAACTCTCAGCCTGGAAAGAGGAGATGGGGTTAGTAGAGTTTCAGGCTCAATCATAGAGACTCAATTTGTGATGCAATCCTTACCGGTAAGATGTGAACAGCACTTCATTCTCATAAGTCAGGAGGTTGTTGTCAAACTGGAAGAGAATCACAAAGGCTCAGTTGTAATGAACTTGTAGATTTAGTATGGAGCTGCGTACCAAGTTGCAGACTAGGTAATATATCCCCAGCTGTGTACTAACTTAGTACCAATTGCAATTTCAAAACTTCAAAATAAAATTTGTTATGAATAGTTCAGTTTCATACTTGTCAATACATTTTGGGACTATTCATATTTGTTCCAGTTAGTACGATACCACAAGTCTCTACAGAAACTGCTAGACTAACTATGTATTGTTTTAGTAACCTCTAGAGGGCAACAGCAGTTATTCTGAGTTTGTTGCAAATAGACACATTTGGTGACTCTGGAGCTGCAATTGGTATTAACTCATGTACTAGTCAGCACATGCAATGCCATATCCAAGAGTCATGTCCTGTGTCACAGCACCTTTGTCAGCTGGACAAGCAGTTCAATACAATGGTGGCATTTTCAGGTGACAAGTGTCCATGAGTCATGCAAGTAATTCAGCCAATGGAAATACCGGTCAACCCCCTCCCCCCTCCCAACCCTTGATTCAGGGGTGTTGACAAGGCATGTTGAACCTCCTCAAATATGATTTTAAATGTGTCAATACTAACCCTTTAGTTGTTCCACAGGAGTTGACATTGAAGTAGAAAACCGCATTGATAGCATCAGACTGAAGAGGCTGGCAACTCTGATCCCTTAGAGTTAGCTGACTTGGAGACAAGCTGGGGACAGATTCCACTTTTACAGCAAGAGCTGCCATAGTTCCATTGGTGAAGCAATCTGAAACACAGCATTTGGATCCAGGTTAAGGAAACAGATTTATAGCACCAATACCACTTCATGCAACCTTCTGCCAATCTCAAAAGCAGCTACTATACAGAATGCTTGGTCTGCAGGGGAGTTACCAATCATCTTTGTAGGGACTGCAGGACAGAGAGAAGTTAGCCACCACAACCATGGTCTCAATATCTTCAAGGTCAAGTCAAGACTGCTTCTGATGACTGAAGAACTGATCGCCTACATGAGACAATACATCAGGTCAGTAATGTGTTGAACCCAAAACAGCTAAAAACACATTTTAAAGTTCCATCACTTTCTTCATATGTGGCATCAATTGATTTGTATGGCACAGTCATCCAGAAATTGGTAGAGTTGGCATTATACTTGTACAGGGCAAGCAGACTTCCACCAAGTTCTCGAGCCCACAAAAGGAATCCAGTTGCGGCCCATGTTGCCATGGTATAGAATGCAGCACCATCACAGTAGCCAGTTATTGCAGGTGAAACTGCAAGAGGAACAGCAGTTGTCATGGCAATGGACTGGATTGGTTAGAAAAGGGTAGTTGTAGACCACAAAGTCACTTACTGATGTCTTGGAGAATGGCTTCAACTACAGCAGGATGAGTAAAGGGTGTATTCTCTGGCACTATATTCAGCAAGTAGGTCAGGGACAGAATGTAGGTTCTGGTGTCTGGAGGAGTTACCTGAAAGAAAAGCAAGGGTTTGTAGATTCAACTCAAAGTCAGGGAGCAAGCAACACATCCACAGGAAGCAAACATTTTCAAAGGGCAATTGGATGGTTGAACAGGTGGGATGGTACCTTTTGTTTCACATTGTGGTCCTCAAATGGCACCTGGAGAGTGTAGGTCTTGGATCCATTGGGAAACACATGCTCCTGGACATTATAACCTTTGAGGCTGGCTTAAGAACATAAGAACATAAGAAAGTTTACAAACGAGAGGAGGCCATTCAGCCCATCTTGCTCGTTTGGTTGTTAGTAGCTTATTGATCCCAGAATCTCATCAAGCAGCTTCTTGAAGGATCCTAGGGTGTCAGCTTCAACAACATTACTGGGGAGTTGGTTCCAGACCCTCACAATTCTCTGTGTAAAAAAGTGCCTCCTATTTTCTGTTCTGAATGCCCTTTATCTAATCTCCATTTGTGACCCCTGGTCCTTGTTTCTTTTTTTCAGGTCAAAGAAGTCCCCTGGGTTGACATTGTCTATACCTTTTAGGATTTTGAATGTTTGAATCAGATCGCCGCTGTAGTCTTCTTTGTTCAAGACTGAATAGATTCAATTCTTTTAGCCTGTCTGCATATGACATGCCTTTTAAACCCGGGATAATTCTGGTTGCTCTTCTTTGCACTCTTTCTAGAGCAGCAATATCCTTTTGTAACGAGGTGACCAGAACTGAACACAATATTCTAGGTGAGGTCTTACTAATGCATTGTAGAGTTTTAACATTACTTCCTTGATTTAAATTCAACACTTCTCACAATATATCCAAGCATCTTGTTAGCCTTTTTATAGCTTCCCATATTGTCTAGATGAAGACATTTCTGAGTCAACATAAACTCCTAGGTCTTTTTTTTCATAGTTCCCTTCTTCAATTTCACTATCTCCCATATGATATTTATAATGCACATTTTAATGCCTGCATGCAATACTTTACACTTTTTCTCTATTAAATTTCATTTGCCATGTGTCTGCCCAATTCTGAATGCTGTCTAGATCATTTTGAATGACCTTTGCTACTTCAACAGTGTTTGCCACTCCTCCTATTTTTGTGTCGTCTGCAAATTTAACAAGTTTACTTACTATACCAGAATCTAAATCATTAATGTAGATTAGGAATAGCAGAGGACCTAATACTGATCCCTGTGGTACACCACTTGTTACCTCGCTCCATTTTGAGGTTTCTCCTCTAATCAGTACTTTCTGTTTTCTACATGTTAACCACTCCTTAGTCCATGTGCATGCATTTCCTTGAATCCCTACTGCGTTCAGTTTGAGAATTAATCTTTTATGTGGGACTTTGTCAAAAGCTTTCTGGAAATCTAAATAAACCATGTTGTATGCTTTGCAGTTATCGTTTTCAATGTTGCATCCTCAAAAAAGTGAAGCAGGTTAGTTAGACACGATCTCCCTTTCCTAAAACCATGCTGGCTGTCTCCCAGGATATTGTTACCATACAGGTAATTTTCCATTTTGGATCTTATTATAGTTTCCATAAGTTTACATATAATAGAAGTCAGGCTTATTGGTCTGTAGTTACCTGGTTGTTTTTTTCCTTTTTTGTGGATCGGTATTACGCTTGCTATTTTCCAGTCTGTCGGTACAACCCTGTGTCAAGAGACTGTTGCATGATCTTGGTTAGCGGTTTGTAAATAACTTCTTTCATTTCTTTGAGTACTATTGGAAGGATCTCATCTGGCCCAGGTGATTTGTTTATTTTAAGAGCTCCTAGTCCCTTTAACACTTCTGCCTCTGTTATGCTAAAGTTATTTAAAATTGGATAGGAACAGGTCGACATGTGGGGCATGTTGTCCATGTCCTCCTTTGCAAAAACCTGTGAGAAGTAATCATTTAATATATTTGCTATGTTTTTTTCTTCATCTATGATTTTGCCATTTGTGTCTCTTAGACATTTAACCTCCTCTTTGAATGTTCTCTTGCTGTTATAATATTGGAAAAATATTTTGGAATTGTTTTAGCCCCCTTTAGCAATATTGATTTCTATCTCTCTCTTGGCCTTTCTAACTTCCTTTTGACTTGTGTTTGCAGTTCCAGGTACTCTTTCTGAGTACTTTGTTTTGGTCCCTTTTAAATGCTCTGTAAAGTGCCTTTTTTTTCGCTGAATATTTTTTTTAATTGATCTATTAAACCATTTTGGCCATTTAGTTTTAGATTTAGATTTGTCTACTTTTTGGGATGTAATTGTTTTGAGCCTCTAGTACTACATTTTTAAAAACAGCCATCCTTTTCTGTGGATGTTTTCTATTTTTACTCAATCTACTTCTGTTAGTCTGTGTTTCATACCTTCATAGTTTGCTTTTCTAAAATTAAACCTTAGCTTTATTCATTACTTTTGGGGTTTTAAAATATTTCAAATGAGACCATGTTGTGGTCTGAGTTTGCCAATGGTTCTCTGACCTCTGTTTTAGTTATTCTGTCTTCATTATTTGAAAAAAGACTAAATCAAGGCATGCCTCCCCTCTAGTCGGTTTCCTTTACAAATTGCGTTAGGAAGCAGTCATTTGTCATTTCCACCATTTCAATTTTGTCCGTCAGTGCCCCCCATTGGGTTTCCCATTTTATATGGGGAAGTTAAATCCCCATTAGTATGGTTTTCTCCTTTTCTACACGCATTTCGAATGTCATTGTATAACAGATTATTTTGCTCAGCATCTGAATTTGGCGGTCTATAGCATGCTCCTATTATTATGCCCTTTGAATTTGTGTCCATTATTCTGACCCATATTGATTCTGCATTGTTCTCTTTGTCCAGATTTAACACCTGGGCGTCAAGACTATTTCTTATGTATAGCGCTACCCCCTCCTCTTCTGTCCTGCCTGTCTTTCCTATACAGTGTACCCACTAATATTATATTCGTCTCCATCACTCTCAAACAACCAAGTTTCTGTAACACCTATCACATTGTAGTTACTTGTTAGTGCAGTAGCTTAAGTTCTAACATTTTGTTTCTGAGACTTCTAGCATTAAGATAAATACATTTAATAGTTGTCTTACCTGAGTTGTTGCCCTTGTTTTGATGTGGTCTCCCTTCTGTTTTTGTTTTATTCCCCTTCCTTTCTAGTTTAAATGCTTCTGGGACCTCCTCAAGGATCCTTTCTCTGAGTAGATTGGTTCCCTTTCTGTTTAAGTGCAGTCCATCCACCTGTATAGATAGTCCTTGTTGTAGAATGGTCAATGTTCAAGAAAGGTGAACCTTCCTGTGTGCACCACGATTTCAGCCATGCATTTTGATTTTGTATTTCCAGCTGTCCATATGGTCCTTTGCAGGGCGGCGGCAGTATCCCAGAAAATACCACAGTTTTGGTCTTGTCTTTTAATTTCCTTCCTAGCTCTCTGTTTTGCAGGATCTTGGCCTGTCTCTTCCAATGTTGTTTGTACCCGATGTGGACGACTACTACCCGGTCGTCTCCTGTTCGTTCTAGGAGCCTGTCCACTTTCTCAGTGATGTGCTTGACTGAGGCTCCTGGAAGGCAGCACACTGTTGTAGTAAGGGGGTCCAAACTGCGAACTGAGCTTGCTGTGTTTCTCAATATGGAGTCCCCAAACAATCATGACTTCCCTTCTTTTGCTGCCTGGCCAGCACTGTTCATAGGGTCCTGGATGTTGTTCCTTTCATTCTCTTGATGTTGGTTTTGGTCATCTAAATGTTGAAGTGGCTCAAATTTGTTGGATGTCTGGATTTCTGGTGGTTGTGTTTGACAAAGTTTCTTTTTTTCCCTGCTTCTGCCTATCTGAACCTAGCTGTTTCGACTCTCTTCCATCTCCCTGGTGTCTTTCAGTCTGCTAGGGGTGCAGACTTCCATGAATTGTGGGTGTGCCAGCTCCTCAAGCTCCTGTTTCTGTCTCATTTCCTGCAGCTCCATTTCTAGCAGGCTTAATTGCTGAAGCAAGTCCTGGATCGTGCGGCACTTTACACAAACTTGGTTGAGCTCTGTTGGGTTTTCTTGGATTTCCCACATCATGCAGTTGTCACAGATTACTGGTTTGAAGACCTTTTTTTTTTTTTTGGAAGTTTAGTTCAGCTTCTGCAGCTGTCAACCTGCTTTCTAACTGCTTCTAACTGCGTTGTACTTATCCCCTCGTACTTCTCCCACGATGTCGCTTCCACACGCTGTCGCTGGGAAGCCTGGCTGCCTTTGTTTGTGTTTGTGCTGCGGGCTCATTCCCCCCCGTGTCCCAGAACGCCGCGGAATTTGAATCAGCTGCTCCGAGTTTCAGCTTGTTATCAGAAAAATACACGCAGCTGTAAGGCTTTAAGCTGCAGTGTTTTCTGATTAAAGCAACTCCAGATTTAATTTAAAGATGTAATTCCTCCTTTCTGCTTCTAACTGCGTTGTACTTATCCCCTCGTACTTCTCCCACGATGTCGCTTCCACACCGCTTCTGGCACAGTTAAAGTCTCTGGTCCAACTATAATTCTGACCAGCTCCACATCAGGCAGGAATGTCCCCAGGGTCATTGAACACTCTGGCTTTAGGAACAGTGTCTGAAATAAAGCATGCAGTTAAAATGAAGGATATGAAGTGGAGCACTGCAACAAATCCCTTTGATTTTACTGCATACTACAACTGGTGGCCGAGGCATGAAAGGAGTGGTTATTGGATGAAGTACTGTGTACTTGGTCTTCTCAGGCCCATCTTGCCAGGTATGCTCCAGCATTGGTTCAATAGAGTAAGAGATCACATAGGTGTTGTCCAATACATGGCTCAAAGCACAGAAGCATTTTAGAGGCAAGCTTTAAAATGAGAAGGATTCAGAAGATGTTGAACTTCTACATACCTTGTAATATCCACCATCAGCTCCCACAGGAATCTTTACAGTGATTAGCTGTGGACCGACATCCAGTTTATAATCTCTTATGAATTGTTGCAGGGTCAAGCTTGAGGCCATCAACTCCCATTTGAACATCAAGGGTAGTAATTTGTGGTGTCGGAACAAGAGGAGGTAGAACACTGGGAACATTCCATGGAATCATCTCTTCTGTGAAGGCTGTTCCATCTGGCAGAAAGGAACACCATAGACTTGGTATAGAAAATTTCATACTCCAACCTAGAACAGTTCTTGAGCACCGTTACCCTCCATAAGCTTACCACCAGTAGGACATGTAACTGAAGTGTCCACCATCATGACCATTCATCTTTGCTTATAAAAAGGTGGTTGATCTTAGCACAGCCATTGGTACAGTTGGATCTGTTGGAAGGGAGGGGGAACTTTTACTAAAACAAAAGTAAGACTGTTGTCTACCTTCATAGTCTAGGTATACTGTACTAGAGAACAATGAAGCCTAGACTAGACTACTTACCACCTGAGGCTGGCTTTCTGTGGAGTTGTATGGAGCTCAAACTCTAATTCAAGTTGCTGTAGTGTTTATGCCATAGCCATTTGTCATGGTCTGAGCAACAGTCATAGCCTTCTTTCTATTTGCTGGAAGATGGAACGCAATTTTCCAGATGCTACTGTCAGCAGCAGTTGCCTAGCAGGAGAAAATCTCATTAGAATAGGGAGTTTGAACACAGGTCTAAAGGATTGGTCATAGCAGATGTCATGTTTAATAAACATTAACTAAAACTGAAGGGTGAAAGTTCAACAATGTAGCATCAAAACAGTCAGATGTTCACCAGGCATCTCTAATGGAGCAGAGTAAATCCTCAAATACAACTGCATATGAAAGAGCCTACGTGAAAGCATGTGGTCTGTATCTGATACAGGCAGCGTTTACAGCCATTCATTTTTTTTTACTGGACAGCAGTGGAACTTAATACATCAGTAAAATTTAACATAACATGAAGGGTTTATAAACCTGCACATATGAAGTCACTACCTTAATGGTTGAAATACAAGGCTTACACACTGGCAAGAAAGGGTTAACTTCTCCACAATCAAATTTTAACAAAGCAAATCACAGAACACATGTATACAAAGCCAATGCCTTAAATGTCACACAATTCCAATATGGCCGCCCTCTTGGGAGACATGTTAAAGTTAAGGGGCTGTTAGATTTTGCTTCCTCTAGATGAGCAAGACCAAGGCGACGTGAATGAAGCAAATGCAAAGTCACATGATTCTACCTCAGGGTATACAAGGGACCAATCAGGATCATCTTGAACAAAGTTTGGCTCAATAAGTGGCACACCTCTTCACACAGAAACCTGAAGAGAATTGAGATTAGTCAGGAGTGAAGCACTTCTGTAGTGACAATTAAATACCCACACAACCCAACAAGTTATACTGAACAGCATTATCACATCCTGACAGCCCTTACCTCCATGTAGTTTCTTTCACACAGAATCTCCCTCTCCCCATGGATAATAGGGGCACGTCATGCTCTGAACATAAGAGGAAGCTGAAGTCATAGCACTGTTTGAGAAGACACGGATTTGTACCGTCAGCTTGTAGGTCTCATCATTCTGGAAACAAAGGCTAAAGTTAGTCCCAGCATTTCACCATTAGAAACAAGTTCACAAGAAATAGAATGAAGACTTACTGTGTTCTGAGCAAAGCAGCTCAGCACAGAAGCAAGGAACTTTCCCAAGAAGTCAAAAGGTTAAGCTATATCCACACTGTGCGGCCAGTCTTGAGAGAGGGACACAAGCACCCCCTTATTGTCTATGTAAAGAAATTTGGATGGCCTTTTAAGAAACTGTACATGTCATCAAGCAAGGTAGAGTGATAACAAAGTGAACACCCCCACTGCCCCGTTCCATCTTCGAAATGCAATTGTGTAAGAACAATTTATATTGATAGAAATACACCCATTCAGAACAGTAAGTTTAAGAACATAAGAACATAAGAAAGTTTACAAACGAGAGGAGGCCATCTTGCTCGTTAGGTTGTTAGTAGCTTATTGATCCCAGAATCTCATCAAGCAGCTTTTTTGAAGGATCCCAGGGTGTCAGCTTCAACAACTTATATGAGTCCAGTAAGAACACGTAGTAAGCATGATAAATGCATGAGAATGATTTCAAATAAGAGCAATTACAGAAAACATCATTATTTATACACAGTACTCTCCTGCTTATCCTGTAAATATTCTGTTTGCTGTATTTTAAGAATGTATCTGAAATGTCTATTTTTTCACAGGGGTTAAGGTTAATATGAGTGATTTCAAAGGGCAACTGAGCTGCTATATAGATAGATAGATAGATAGATAGATAGATAGATAGATAGATAGATAGATAGATAGATAGATAGATAAATTACAACAAACAGTTCTACTAAATGGCCACACGTTGGCAGCATTGGATAAGGAACAGCGAGAGCTGCGTTCTGCCCGTCTCCATGAAGTCCAGGTTTACAGCACAGGAAGCCCTGCGACCCGACACGTCCCCATGTGAGTTTAATTATTTATTCTTAAAACCAATACTATTTTAATCCACAACAGTGACTGATAAAACAGCCTTTGTACAACAATTGTCCTGCGGTGTGCAGGTAAGGGAGCTGTGCGGGTGATGGAGTGCGCTGCAGAGCGGATTTCCACTTGATCACACAAGGGAATATAAAGAATGCCGTGTTCAGAGCTGACTCTGTGATTTAGTGTGTGGATATATTGAAACCACTGAAGCTGTTTAAAAAAAAGTAAAGAAAATGTACGTGATCTCCAACTCGCTGTTTGACAAATAACAATTCAAAAATAAAAGTATGCATGATGCTTATTTTCCTACAAGCCCTTGTCTTTAACCACTGGAGCACACAGACTCTTACGGGGGTTTAAAACCGCACATCACTTTGCGCATATCCTTACTCATGTCTGTCCCACAGGAGTTCCCTGGTTGTAGTTTATGTGGCTGTTCTTTGATCTCATGCAGTGTTATAGGTGTGCAGAGCTGACTGCTTTGATGGTTGATTCTAGAGTGTGCAGAGCTGCTAGTCTTTGATGGTTGATTCTAGTTTGTGCAGAGCTGCTAGTCTGTGATGGTTGATTCTAGTGTGTGCAGAGCTGCTAGTCTGTGATGGTTGATTCTAGTGTCTGCAGAGCTGCTAGTCTGTGATGGTTGATTCTAGTGTGTGCAGAGCTGCTAGTCTGTGATGGTTGATTCTAGTGTGTGCAAAGATGCTAGTCTGTGATGGTTGATTCTAGTGTGTGCAGAGCTGCTAGTCTGTGATGGTTGATTCTAGTGTGTGCAGAGCTGCTAGTCTGTGATGGTTGATTCTAGTGTGTGCAGAGCTGCTAGTCTGTGATGGTTGATTCTAGTGTGTGCAGAGCTGCTAGTCTGTGATGGTTGATTCTAGTGTGTGCAGAGCTGCTAGTCTGTGATGGTTGATTCTAGTGTGCAGAGTGTCCTGTTATTGTAGCTGTGATTTGACATGACACTGACTGGTGTCTGGTTTATGTTCTCCACTAGATGTCACTGTTTCCTCAGCTTTCTTTGTTTCAGCATTCAGGATTCTTTTGAAATGAATTGGATGACCACAGGCATGGAATTGGGGAGGGGAGGGGTGGGAAGTAAAGTTGATCCTCTGTTATATCATTAAAAATAATAACTCTGTGTTACATGATTCAACAACAGCAGTTCAATCTCTGATTCTTCAGTTCTGGTTTCTAGCTATGTTTTGTTTGATGAAATCAAAAATAAATAAAAAAATAACTAAAAACAGTCAGTGTTTTGCACACTGTTTTTGGTGCTGGGACTCTGTATCAGCCTATAGTGTTAATAACTAATACTACACTGGGGGACGGAGGGGGGTGATGCTGGGACGCCAGAATCATTGTTGAGTCCTCTTGAGGTGTCGTGAGCTAGTCGACGAAACACAGAGGGTGGAAGGTGCCCACTTAAAGACCCCAGAGATGTACCCTACTTTGCTCAGTCCAGACGGTTGTCATGCTGATGCGCTGGGGAGACCGCACTGTGGTTGATCCCCGGAGCCAGCATCGCAGTCGTTGTGTGTGCTGATGCGCCAGGGAGGCAAATAAGCTGATCCCTGGAGCCAGTATTACACTTCAGCCATCAACACCAGACAGAAGGATATCTACATCATCATATGGAAGGAAACACAAATGGATAGAGACACAGATGGATCACATTAGTTTACTTTAAAGCTACGTCTTAGTGCTTATCTTGGCGAGAGCCGAGTTCAAATCAGCATGAAGTTTTAACATCTACTCTTGTGTAATGGAAATCATGAAGATCTGGATACGTCCAGTGACTGCTGTGAATAGTGCAGCTGGCAACAAGGGAAAGACCTTGTGACAGCCTTGAGAGACAGCTGACAGGAGGAAAGAGACCCCATTGGGGCTGGCAAGGGTTAGCTACCCTTGTCGGCAGTATCCAGCTCTGTGTTTACAGCATGCTGGAGACACCTGCCCAAGGCTTCTAAGAAATTAAACAGAAAAATACCCCTAGAGCAGCGACGGCGAACCTATGGCACACGTGCCCAGAGTGGCACGCAGAGTCGTATTTGTTGTACGCCCGGTGAGCAGTTATCTTTTTTTTTTTTTTTTTTTTTTGCACGCCCTCTGAGTGGCACTTTGGAAAGCCAGTCAGTTTGATTTGCAAGGACGGCCCCCCCCAGTAATTAAGCAGCGCTAACTGTAGCCGTTATTATCTACACGTTCATGGTTGGCTGTTTATGCTGCTGAGCTGCTTTTATTCAAGTACCCTGGGAACAGAAAGCTGATCAAAAACAGTAAGTCTGTCCCATGGAGGATCAAATGTAATTGTGGTCAGCTATGGATGTGTAAGCGGGACACGGGAGGAAGGGATCGTTAGCCTGATGCTCGTAGCATTTGCTGACCGTCATCTGCTGTACTAAATGGAGAAGGGCCACAATCTTTCATACTTTACACTCGGGGGTCGGGGGTCTGCGAGCCTAAAATAGGTTGAAATTACATAACCAAGCCCTTTAAACTTACGTCTTTTTAAAAAGATGTACAGCTCGCAGACGCCGCGTGTTAATGTGCAGTGCAAGGTCTTTTGCAGGTGTCACTGGCGGCAACACGTGCATTGAACTTTAAAGCAAATGTCCCACGCAGTTTTGATTGTCAAACCTTTCCTTGTCATAAATACCGAAAATATATTTCACTGTCACATACTCGTATCTCAAACTATGTAATCTTTGTTTGATGCACTGTTTGTTTTTTTTTTTTTTTTTTTTAATACTATTTTAATCTTAATTACGGGTCATACTGTGGTATGTTACCCCTCTTCATACAGTGGGGAAAAGCAGGTTGTAAATTCTCAAAAACAATCGTCTCAAAATAAATTATGCCTCTGATATGTAGAGTACCTTTGTGGATACTCCTTTTTTTTTTCAAGGTAGTTTGACACCACAGAAATCTTTTTCTAATAAGTATGTTATCTGCTACTCGTCTTTTAAATAGTTATTTTACAAAATGTAAAATCAGTAGATATGTTTTATGTAAGTAAATATACAGTTGGAAAAAAAAACGGTACAGCGGTAATGGCTGCCACTGTGTGCAACTGCAAACAAAAAACAAAACAATTATGGCCAGGGTTACTGGTGCAGCCAATTGAGCAAACGTCTTATATTTATTGTATGATGCACTGTGATTGTTGCTTTTACTGATGTTTAGCATTATAATTCTAAACTTAATGCGTCATGAAATGTGATTTATGTATTTTACGGTGGTTTAGCAATATAATATTCAAATTATGTATTTATTGTATGATGCACTGTTATTCTTTTACATGCTGTGAAGTGCTTTGAGATGATGTTCTACTATGAAAGGCGCTATATAAAATTAAGATTGATTGATCTTACTTGAATAAGGATTAAGAGTCATTGTCCAAAATATATAGAGGGGCATATGCAAGGTTGATGGGTCCCTGTGAGGAGCACTATCACTATTGCTTTTTATGTCTGTAAATTTACAAAAAAAAGAATGTGCAGTGTACTTAGGGACAGGGAATGGGGAATGTAAGGAATTGCTTAGGACAGATTATGTAGTTCTCAGGGACAAGCGGAAATTATGGGAGGTGAGGGAGACCAGCATTAAGTGCCCAGTGAAGTATACAGGGAACAGGAGTGGGATGGGGTTGAAGAGAGAGAGAGTGTATGTTTGGTCTGGCAGTTATGATGGGGATGGGGATATGGATGGGATGGGGGGGGGGGGATGTGGTGGGCAATATTAACTGTGGCCATTTTTTGTTAGGTATGGCACCCAGCAAATATCTGCAATAGTGGGATAGCTGTTCATGCTGAAAGCTGCTGTTGTATAGAGACCTCTTCTGGGGAGATAGTAAGACAACCTGTTTCAGTGTGCTTCTATGAACCACGGGTTGAAAAATGTCAGCGGATATTCAGCAGCAGAAGTCCCATTAGTCATAGGAATGTAAATATTGTTCCCCACCTGCTCTCCAGACAAAGAGGGGGGGGGGGTTCAGGGTTTGGGGAGGTTGCAGGGGATGAGGGCTGATGGAAGGGTTCTGTCCTAGTTCATGTAATGTTCTTGATTATTTTGTATTGTGGATTGCTGTTTTTGGTATGTTTGCTTTAATAAAACTTAATTACAAAAAGGAAAGTAAATATTATTTTAAAAGTTACCGTTTAGCCGCTGTGATAACCTTTTACACCCCTAATTAATCATTGGCACCCTTGGCACTTAGTGATGTATATTTAAAAAAAATCCAACTTTGGGCACTCAGCTAAAAGATTCGCCATCCCTGCCCTAGAGTCTGCGAGAGCGGGGGCGGAAGATGACTCAACGTTGGAAAACAGGGTTAACGACTTAGGAACGGAAACTGATATGAGTATGGAGAGTACTTCACAAAAGACTAGTTCAAGATCTGCAGTTAGCAAACACATGGAACTCCAGGTTTGTGTCTGCAGCTGGAGCAAGGTGACAACGGTCAGGGGTTTGAAGATTCATCAAGGGAAAATGAAATGCTTGAGGGAGAAGGGACAAGGGCCTCGCATTGATCAGTACTTCTTACGAAGTCAATCAAGTCAGTCGAATGAAATCCAGCGACAGGAAGCAAACCACAGCTCACAGGATATCAGCACTCCTGTCATAGACGTGAGGAGGACTTGCATGGATACAGTTAGTGATGAACTTAATGATCCTTGTGAACCAGGTCAGACAAACCAGCATAAGAGAGAAAAGAACCTCAACGGGCACAAGCCTGGAGTTAAATGGCCAAGAGCTTGTGAGAAAACTGCGTGGGACACAGTAAACACAGATCTCTGCTTTGTGTTGGAAAGGTTAAGTGAAACAGTTGAAAAGAAGCTGGATAAATTTGGGGACATCATCTACGCATATGGAAGCGAGAGGTTTGGAGTTGAAAAAAGGAAGGAAGAAGTACAAACTATTCCCGGAAAGTCTAGACGGCAGCAGGAGATTAAACACTTAGTTAGAGAAAGGAGACAGCTGAGGAAGCAATGGAGAAGAGCAGAACAAAGTCAGAAGGAGGGACTCAATCTCTTACAAAGGGTCATAAAAGATAAGCTTGCAACATTGCGCTGAGCTGAGCGCCTACTGAAACGCTACAAAAAGAAGGAACGTGTGAGAACTAACTTTTATAAAGACGCATTCAAATTTGTAAAGAAGTTATTCACTAGTGAGAAGAATGGCACACTAAAAGTATCTATGTTTGAGCTGGAGAGATATTTGGAGGAAACATATACAAATTCAAAAAGGCAGGAGCCTATGTCAATTCCTTCAGACATCCCACCTATCAATCCACCAGAATACCAAATGGAGGACTGTGCACCTAAGTGGAAAGAAGTAGAGCGAGCTGTGAAAAAAGCAAGGGCTTCATCATCTCCAGGGCCTAATAGAGTTCCGTACAGAGTGTACAAGAGTGCTTCAGGAGTTCTACAAATCCTGTGGAAATTGTTGAAAGTGGCATGGGAAAAACAGGTTGTACCAAGAGCATGGCGGCGAGCAGGTGGAGTCTTTATACCTAAAGAAAAAGATTCTACAAGCATCAGTCAGTTTCGCCCTATTTCCCTATTAAACGTAGAAGGCAAGATTTTCTTCAGCATTATTGCTCAGAGATTGTCAACTTACCTATTAAAGAACTGCTTCATTGACACTTCAATACAAAAATTGGGCATTCCAGGTTTCACAGGATGCTTAGAACATATCAATGTGATCTGGCAACAAATTCAATCAGCTAAAAAGGAGAGGAAGGAGCTCCATGTGATATTCCTGGATTTGGTTAATGCATATGGTTCAGTGCCAATGAACTTCTTTGGGCAGCATTTGATTTTTTCAGTGTACCGATGACAATAACAAATTTAGTGAAAGCCTACTTTGGAGATTTGCAATTTAGTTTTTGAACTTCAGAATTCAGCACTACATGGCAATGCCTAGAAGTTGGAATAATGGCAGGATGCACCATTTCTCCATTGGCTTTTACCATGGCAATGGAAGTAATCATTAGGGCATCAAAATGGGTAGTGGGAGGAGAGTGCTTGGCTTCTGGAATGTGACTACCACCAATTCGAGCATACATGGATGACATGACAACCATGACTACAACAGTAGCCTGCACTAATCGGTTATTGGGCAAATTAACCAATAACATTGAATGGGTACGAATGGAATTCAAGCCCACTAAATCAAGGAGCATCTCTATAATTAAAGGTAAAGCAGTAGATAAAATGTTCTTCATTAATGGTGAGGCAATACCAACAGTGTCTGAGAAGCCAGTGAAAAGTCTTGGGAGATGGTACGACAAGGATCTAAAGGACACAGTTGGTGTGGGAGAAGTTAGACAACAAGCAGTGGAAGGGTTGAAGAGCATAGACAGCAGCGCTTTACCAGGCAAACTAAAACTCTGGTGCTTTCAGTTTGGTCTACTGCCGAGGTTGCTGTGGCCACTGACTGTATGCAGGTGTCTTTGACAACAGTAGAGAAGCTGGAAGCTTTAATCAGTTCATACATCAGGAAATGGTTGGGAGTTCCACGCTGCCTCAACAGAGTGAGACTTTATGGTAAAGGAATACTGCAGCTACCAGTCTCCGCTCTAACCGAGGAGTTTAAGAGCGCCAAGGTCCTACTGGAAATAACATTAGTAGAGTCACGCGACAAATGCGTAATGGAGGCAGCACCTGTGTTGAAAACTGGAAGAAAGTGGGTGGCAAAGAAAGCTGTGGAGGATCCAAAGGCTGCCCTTCAAATTGGTGCTATCATAGGGCAAGTTCAGCATGGAAGAGGGGGTCTTGGTCTCATTTCTGCTCCTCCTACATGGCACAAGGCAGCCTCAGCACAACAGAGGAAGCTGGTAGTCAATGAGGTGCAAAAACAGGAGGATAGGATGAGGTGCGTAAAGGCCATTTTCCAGGCCAAGCAGGGAGAATGGATGAGATGGGAGAGTGTGGAACAACGCAAGATTGGCTGGCAAGACCTATGGTCAATGGAACAGAGCAGGATCAGTTTCCTCATCAGGTCAACATATGATGTTCTCCCATCACCACAGAACCTAAACCTCAGGGTAGGAGAGGATCCCTCATGTCCTTTGTGTTCATCACCTGCAACATTAAGGCACATTTTGACAGGATGTAAGGTGGCTCTTAGCCAAGGACGGTTTACTTGGCACCATGACCAGGTGCTGCGATGTTTGGCCTTAGCATTGGAAGACAAGCGTAACATGACCAATAAGTTGCCACCAGGTCCATCAAAACATTACACACAAAAGACAACATTCCTCCGCCCAGGAGAGCAACCACCAAGAAAATGTGTTAAAACAATCCTCGCCCAGGACAACTGGAAGCTGCTAGAGACTGGATTGCCACCACTAACCTTCGACCAGATATTGTCTTGTGGTCTGGATCAGCACGCCTTGTTCACCTGATAAGAGTTAACAGTGCCATGGGAGGATGCTGTAGATGAGGCGTATGAGAGGAAGAAACTCCGGTATGCTCAACTAGCCGCTGAAGCGGAACAGCGAGGATGGAGAGTCCAGGATTATCCAGTGGAGGTGGGTTTTCGAGGATTTGTGGCACACTCTACAACCCGGTTTCTCAGAGATGTCGGATTCAGTGGCCAAGAGTTGCGTTGCATAGTGAAGAACTTATCTGAAACAGCAGAGAGGAGCAGCAACTGGCTGTGGTTGAGACAGAAAGATTCTGGCTGGGGATCTCAAGCACAATAGAAAGAAAGAAACGCTGATGTACGGGTAAGTAAGCTGGGCTGAGTTGAGTGGGGGACAGAGGGGGGTGATGCTGGGGGCCAGAATCACCGTCAAGCCCTCTTGAGTTGTCGTGGGCTAGTCGGCCGAAACACAGAGGATGGAAGGTGCCCCTTGAAGACCCCAGAGATGTGCCCTACTACCGCTCAATCAGGCGGTTGTCATGCTGATGCGCTGGGGAGACCGCACTGTGGTTGATCCCGGGCCAAGCATCGCAGCCGTTGGTGTGCTGATGCGCCAGGGAGGCAAATAAGCTGATCCCTGGAGCCAGTATTACACTTCAGCCATCAACACCAGACAGAAGGATATCTACATCATCATATGGAAGGAAACACAAATGGATAGAGACACAGATGGATCACATTAGTTTACTGTAAAGCTACGTCTTAGTTGGTGTTTATCTTGGCGAGAGCCGAGTTCAAATCAGCATGAAGTTTTAACATCTACTCTCGTGTAATGAAAATCTCTTTATTAGCTTGTTTTTCTCTTCTTGTCTCAGATGAAATCTGGATTCGAAGAGTGTGTGTGTATGTGTGTATGTATGTGTGTGTGTATGTGTGTGTGCATGTGTGTGTATGTGTGTGTATGTATGTGTGCATGGATATGTGTATGTATGTGTGCATGGATGTGTGTCTGTCTGACACATGATTAAGAACATCAGTATTAAATTGGGTGTTGAGGTCCAAGCTAAAAGTTGTAAAGGACCTTGTCACATATTGTTAGTTTCCAAATGGTCAGATTGCCTGGAAGCAACATCTGAAAACCTTCTGAATTCCTTTTTAAAACAAGTTCACGGCTCCTGAAACCTGAGAGCTCCATTTCAACTGGTGTATTTTAATCAATCATTATCCCACTTTGAGAGTAAAACTGATGAGAGGGTCCGGCTTGAGAACGTACACAACACTTAATAAAGGAAGCTCTAAATAAAAATCACACTTACAACACGTCTTTATTGTTACACAAATTATTTTACTGCTGTTGGGAAGCTGATGCAGACCCAACCTAAGACCCTGTTTACATTATTATGAAATACCCGGTCACTTATCAAACTGACTTTGCAGTTTACGGCTGGACAACTAGAGGGCCTGTGTTAAGAAACCATTTAAAACAATACAGGGCACAGAAGAGGAGCTGATACCATCATACCTGGACAAGTTTATGTGGAGCGAAAGGTACGGCAGGAATTGTCTAGATGCATTTATAAATACTGCATCAGATCACACAGCTGCACAGGGGGTGCGACCCTCATCTTAAAAGAAAAAAAAATAAAAGCTGAAAGTTGAAGATATCTTTTTCTATTTCTTTTTCTTTTCAGAATGAGATAGGCACATTCTGTAGTTTAGGGAGAAGGAGCAGAGCGATAGAGCGATCACAATGGTGAGTTTTGAACTGATTTGAATACTCATTTTGGATTGATTTGAATGCTCATTTTAAATTGATTTAAATGCTCATTTTGGATTGATTTGAATACTCATTTTGAATGGATTTGAATACTCATTTTGAATGGATTTGAATACTCATTTTGTAGTGAATGATACCTGATGTTCCAGGGACAGCCTCTTGTGTCTCCACTCCAACACTATCACTATCAATAGCATCTTCCAGTGCTGTTAGCAGATTTGGTATCCTTGACTTTATTAGGCTGTAAATCTGGGGCAGAGGTTGTGCAGGCTCTCCAGATGAATGCTGCTGGAATTGCTTTGTAACAGCATTGCGTGTCTCTGCTTTCAGCCTCTTCCACAGATAGTGGTGTAGCGCACAGCACTTATGGAAATCTGTTAAAGAGAATGTAGTTCTGGGATTTTAAAATGGCATCAGAACTACATTTCCCAGTGCCTAGTGGGTCAATTATAACGAACTTGTGGATTCAAATGACATAACACAATTCAAATGCTCAACAAGACATACTCGTTCATATTTGAGTCTGTGAGCTTTTGATCTGAAGAGATTGTGATTAAGGGTGACCCTATTTATCAAGCAGGTTTATTCTTTTGTTTTCAGTAAATATTTCTGTATTTAGTCAAATGCACTCCTGTTGTCTAGGTGTCCCCAAGTGTCTGCAATTCTGAGAATGTTCTCGAGTCCTGTAAGAGCCTGCAGCTGACTTAACTTCTTCACACTAAGTGCAGGGAGAGGATTACACACCTGTGTGAATTTTATGGTGTCTTTTAAGGTCTCCTAACTGGCTGAATCTCTTCCCACAAACATCACAGTGATGAGGTTTCTCTCCTGTGCGAATTTTATGGTGTCTTTTAAGGTTTCCAAACAGGCTGAATCTCTTCCCACAAACATCACAGTGATATGGTTTCTCTCCTGTGTGAATGGCTTTGTGGTTTTTAAGGTTTCCTATGTGACTGAATCTCTTCCCACACAGTGCAGTGATAAGGTTTCTCTCCTGTGATAATGCACTGGTGTGAATGAAGATTTCCTAACCGTGTGAAACTCTTATCACTGGACTGTATGTGGGAAGGTTTCTCTCCTGTGTGAATGCGCTGGTGTCTTTTAAGCAGTGATTTATGATTGAAACTCTTCCCACAATCAGCCCAGGAAAATGTAGTCCCTCCTGTGTGATTTCCTTGTGAGTTTCAGGAACGTCTAATTGACATGAACTCTTCCCACCTTTAATAGAATGAGGCAAGGTCTTCAAGTTGCCCTGGGTTTCTCTGTACTCTCCACAGTAAGTAGATGTCTGTCTTGTAAAGAAGGGATTTTAACTGGTGAGTTCTCAATGGCGGTGTTTACATGCAAGTTTTAATCGCATTACTATAGTGCATTCATGGCGTGTCACGGCGCAAATGGCCGATGATTGTGCTCGTTCAAAAGTGCAAAAAAAAAAAGTGTGCGACTTAAGTGTCATTACACTTTGGTAAAGCACGGTAAAGTGGCGCTAATTGGCCTAATTAGTCCCATAGCAACAAACTCCACAGTCGTGCAAAATACTTAACGATAGACTTTCATGAAATAACACGATACCTCCTCCACTTCCCTATGTAAAGAACGCTCTTCTCTGGGACACGGTCTTTCTGTCCTCCTCTGTAGCGTAAGTAAGATTTTGCTTATCCCAGTCTTACTAATACAAATCAGTTAAATATCCATCCATCCATTATTATCAATCCGCTTCTCCTGATGAGGGTTGCGGCTAAATTATATATAAATTGCATATAGAGATGTTGATTTATACCATTATTTATTTATTTCAGTGTATTATGAACGATGCATGAGAAATACTAGATTGTTATGACCAGCATTATTATCATCATAATAATACTACGAATAATGTAGCTTTTTTCCCGCAGGATGTTTCAAGCTTCCACCCCTTCTGACAGCACACAACACCAGGTCCACTGGACGGATGAGGAAACTCGTTCCCTCCTCCAAATTATTGCGGACCTGGGGGTTATGGATGAACTGGATCGACCTCGCCAAAGAAATGCCACCATTTTCACCAGTATTACCGGTGCTCTGGCTGAACTTGGTATAAATAGAACGCTCCTGCAGGTACGAGATAAATTCAAGAAACTGAAATATCTGTACCTGCAGGAGAGAAAACGCCTGCAGTCCTCGAGGTCCCAATTTCGGTTCTGGGAGGAAATGCTCCGGTTAATGAGTGACCGGCCAGTGGCAGTGGCATCTGACCATTTGCTGGAATCCTCATCCTCATCCTCCCAGACATCCTGTGAAATACCAGCCCCATCAATACAATATGGTAATTGCGCCAGCCATCATTTACTTTTCTAAACTAAAATATGCTACCGCGGTAAAGTTAGCTTGACGTTTGATATTCGTTTGATATCTGACTCAAGCTAACCCGACATGAATGAAAATGGCTGTATCTCTCCAACCACAGAAGCTAGAGTGCTCAAACCAACTTAATTTAAAGGAGACCAATTGTGAATTGTTTCACAGTCTCTGTTTTACATGTGAATCAAACAAATAAATTGTGAAAAACAATAACATACCACATATACGCACACCGCCTACCTGACACGCGTAAAATGGCTTTATCTCCTCAGCCACATCAGCTACCGTGCTCAAACCAACTTTAATTTAAAGGAGGCCAAATGTGAATTGTTTCACAGTCTCTGTTTTACCTATGAAGCCTAAGAATAATTTGTGAAATACAATAACATATCGCATATACACACCACCGTCCCAGCGTCAATTAAAAGTGCTTGATATCCCCAACCACAGCAGCTAGTGTTTTCAAAACAACTTTAATTTAAAGAATACCAGTTGTGAATTGTTTCACAGCTTCTGTTTTACATGTGAATCCTAATAATAATTTGTGAAAAAACAAATGGTTGGGGATATCATGCCATTTTATGCATGTCAGGCTAAGTGTGTGCATATGCAATTTGTTTTGTTTTTTACATATTATTCTTAGGATTCACACATAAAACAAAAGCTGTGAAGCAATTCACAACGTTCTTCTTTAAATTAAAGTTGTTTTGAACGCTGTAGCTGCTGTAGCTGCTGATCCAGGAGCATCGTCTGATGTGCCTGGAGTACAGAAGGATGTACCATCTGATTGCATGCACCGCTGCCAGGCAGGATCGGCAATACAACCACCTCTTGGAAAGGCTGGACCACGCTGATCAACAACACCAAGAGGTGGTTGCGTTGCACGCCGAATTTCTGCGCACAATAACAAGAGAACTGCAGGTGCCTACCCCAGCTCCTGCTGAGGTGGGCACCCGTTCTGCTGTGCGCAGTCCTGCCGCATCAGCGGTCCAAGAAGTTTGTACAGAGCAATACCCACTCGCTTCTGCAGCGGCACAGGTGTACGGACATGTATTGGTGACGGCTCCATGTCCACCCTTACAAGTTCCACCAGTTGGTCAAACTTAGCTCGTATGACCCGAAATGTTTCAATTCATTGTTCGTCAGAGAAAGACTCGTGAAGCACAACCTCCTCCCACCAAACAGAGGGACGATGATGCGCCCGCATTCTTCTTTCCTGCCGATGCACAAATAGAGGTCTGTACATAGGGACGAAGTGGATGAGGGTGTCTGCTGGAAAGAAATCTCTAGATAAGAAAGCAATAGATGCACGATTCCTTTCCTGCAAACCCATTGCATGGGCCTGAAGGAGTTCTTCCCATACAAGACTTAATCTAGCCAGTGTTTGTCTGCGTCTTCTGCATCCATCCATTTTTGTCGCAACTACGTTGTAAGTAGGCCTATGATTTTATATACCCTTATAACTAATTAGCAAATACACACAAATTATGTATTTATTATATTAACAGTGTTTGTGTAAGTTTCCACATTTTCTGCATAATTAATTTTAATATTTCAACAAAGTACCTGTGTTTGAAACCAACACATCATGAGTTGTTTTTTTATATATTTGTTCCACATTAATGCATATTTGTGATTATTGAACATATACTACTTTTGTTTAGCACATTAACAGTTACGCAGTTGGCTAAGACTAATATATATGGGTGTGTGAAAGGACATCAGTAGAAGCATAAGAAAAGCAGTAATGGGAATTGGTGAGTGCTGTCGGTTTTTGTACACATGATACTTTTACCATTTCTAGAACAACTAATTCTAAACAATAATAGTAATGACTATTATTATTTTCTTCTTCTTGGCAACATGAACTGTTTTAACTGCAAGCCTTTTGCATTCTAGACAGATGGGGGCTAACCTTCTCTTCATCTCTGCCTAGCGCGTAAAGCCTCATGTAAACCCCTATGCATTATTTGAACGATATCCTTTATCGCGCAGCATCTCTTTTTAGCGCGTTTGGTGATATTTAAATAAACCCTCCCATTATTTTATTATTAATGAGGTCGTTTGCATTTGGACAACTCAATTCTCGCTCTAAAATAAACTCTCATGTAAACGTGGAAGCAGAACTGTCATGACCAAAAAAGCGTGAGAGATCTGTTGTCATGCTTTTCAGTTTTTGTTTGTAAACTGCCTGTGACAGAGATCGAATGACTCTTGGTGTTAGATCTCCCTCTCGACCTGTGAGGGCACGGTGCAAGAGGAACAGAGTACCCTTAATTAAATGGCACGACAATTTATTCCGTAGGGTAGGTGGAAGTCGGTCATTTAGGAAGGGGGCAGAGCTACGGACACCCAAGCTCATTGACCCGGACGGTAAGTGGCGTGGCATCCGAGGACTGGAGGAGCGGCTCGTTAACCGGGGTCAGGGGTCAGGGCAGGGTATAAATAGGGGGCATGGCTTGAGTGATCTGTTCCTTTGTAGATGGTTAAATTACATAGCGAGAAGGAGCCTGTATTATTGAAAACTAACCGTGAGTGTGTCTTGTCTGTGTCTTAACACTGTGTGTCTTTTGTGTTATTTCTCACTAAAAAGAATACTGAGCACGATCCGGAGCTGCAGCCGCAGGGCAGCGAAAACCCGCACTTCAGCACTCACTTTTCCACTGCAGGAACTGTCTTTGTTTGCACCACTAACACCAAAATCACGCACTGTCTAAATTGTGTCTGTGTTTTGTGTTTTATGTGGGTGACGAAACGGGACTTTTTGGGTTACGGATCAAACCCGTTGGATTATAAAACGGAGTGATACACGCCGCTGTACCACTTCCTACAGTGTTATTATTTGCAGGTTTGCCTTAAGGCTCTGGACATTTTCTGAATAAAATAAACACCCTTGCACCTGTACCAAACGTTGTTTGTGTAATTACTCTGCACTGCACTCACCTGCACGTATTCACCACTCTGCCACACTGCCCCAATGTCTTCACATACTCTTCTTGGGGTGTTGTTTCTCTGTTCTTCTTGCACTGTGGTTCACCACTAGAAGAGTTTTTGCACTGGGGTGATAGAGTGGAGTCGTGTTTCCTTCATCTACAGTACTTTAGAAGCTAAAGAAAGAAAGAGAAGAGAGACAAAGGTTATTGTACAGCATTCTTCCACATGCAGTGTTCTGCAGGGCTTCATGTCATAAACATGACAACTAGAGTGAACTCTGATGACTGTGTATTGAGAGGATACAGTCAGATCCACTTCAAATTTCTCTTTTTATGATTCAAAATTTTTGTGTAAAATATCTGTAGAGCAAAGATCCGGTAAAACTACAATTCCCAGAATCCCCCTCACAGCTGAAACTGATTTGCTGGTCTGCTGTACAGAACCAATCAACACACATACTTACTGTACTGTGACAATAATAACAAAGCAATGCTTACTGTGACACACTGTGGCAATGTGCCCCGCCCCTGTGTGCATATTATGTGTTGTATGTTGCGTGCGTGTGTTAATGTTGGTGTATAGATTGGTACACGGGATATAACGGGTCTGTGTTTCACGTGTGATTTAAAAAGTGTAGATTTGTATTTAGGCACGAGGAGAGCACAAATCACTTCACGTGCTGGTTAAATGTAATATGTGAGCACGGGGTTGCACAGAATTAATTCACGTGCTGGGATTCAAGTGAATAATTAATTAGTAATTGAATCCCAGCACAACAGTATATATAGATGCACATTTCATTCAGTCGGGGTTGGGTGTTCGGTGAGTGGAGAACGGGAGAGAGAGAAGGAGAAAAGTAAATATAAGTAAATATAAGTAAATAATAAGTGTTTTCACTCACCGTGTGTGTTCGTCTGTCTGTTTAAGTGTTTAGTACGTTTTGTTTGTCTATTTATTTTGGCGCAAGTGCCGTGCCCTGTGTTTTTGTGTTCCAACCTTTATTTTCTGTTCTGTTTATTAAATGCTGAGCAAAAGCATTCTGCTCAGCTTCACCAAACCACACCTCTCTGTCTGTTTATTTCCTGCTTCTGGTCTGGCGCCACCCTCCGGCCCGTCTTTGTGACACGTGGTGTCCTGCGTGGGATTTACAGGCCGCCAGGACTCAGGCCAGAGCAGGAACCGCATTTTTGGATTAAAAAAAAAAAAAAAAAAAAAAAAAAAAAAGACGCCATCAAAGTGCGGGACTGGATCTGGAGAATGCTGGGCTGGAGGCCCAGTCAATACCAATAGCCGTCCGGTTCCTGCAGTTTATGGACAGAGAGCGATGGGAGGCGTATGAGAGGGAACAGACCGTAAGCACCTGGGAGGAAGGTGGGGTTGGTCCTCAGCTACCTGGAGGCAGTTATAAGTGGAACAGCAGCCCAGGTAGCAGGTCCACCAGCAGAGGAAGAATGTCTGCTGTCCCGTCTCCACCAGCAGAGGAAGAATGCCTGCTGGTTTTGCCTCCACAGCCCAAGCGGGAGGAGCCAGAGCGCCCACAGCCCAAGCGGGAGGAGCCTGAGCGTCCCACAGCCCAGCGGGAGGAGCCCGGCGTCCACAGCCCAAGCGGGAGGAGCCCGGCGTCCACAGCCCAAGCGGGAGGAGCCGAACGTCCCACGCCTGAGTGGGAGGAGCCCGAACGTCCCTACGCCTGAGTGGGAGGAGCCCGAACGCCCCACGCCTGAGTGGGAGGAGCCCAACGTCCCACGCCTGAGTGGGGGAGCCCAACGCGTCCACAGCCCAAGAGGGGGAGTCGGTGCATCCACAGCCCAAAGGGGGAGAGGGTGCGTCCACAGCCCAAAAGGGAGGAGTCGGTCGTCCACAGCCCAAAAAGGGAGGAGTCGGTGCGTCCACAGCCAAAAAGGGAGAAGTCGGTGCGTCCACAGCCCGAAGAGAGGGAAGTCGGGCTTCCACAGCCCTAGGACCCAAGCTGCCAGCAGAGGGAGAATACCTGCTGGTTCCACCTCCACCAGCAGAACAATGCCTGCTGTCCCTGTCTCCACCAGCAGAGGAAGAATGCCTGCTGGTTTTGCCTCCACAGCCCAAGCGGGAGGAGCCAGAGCGTCCACAGCCCAGCCGGGGAGGAGCCTGGCGTCCACAGCCCAAGCGGGAGGAGCCCGGCGTCCACAGCCCAAGCGGGAGGAGCCCGGCGTCCACAGCCCAAGCGGGAGGGAGAACGTCCCACGCCTGAGTGGGAGGAGCCCGAACGTCCCTACGCCTGAGTGGGAGGAGCCCGAACGTCCCCACGCCTGAGTGGGAGGAGCCCGAACGTCCTACGCCTGAGTGGGGGGGAGCCCGAACGCCCACAGCCCAAGAGGGGGAGTCGGTGCATCCACAGCCCAAAAAGGGAGGAGTCGGTGAGTCCACAGCCCAAAGGGGAGTGGTGCGTCCACAGCCCAAAAGGGAGGAGTCGGTGCGGCCCACAGCCCAAAAGGGAGAGTCGGTGCGCCCACAGGCCGAAAGAGGGAAGTCGGGGCTTCCACAGCCCTAGGACCCAAGCTGCCAGCAGAGGGAGAATACCTGCTGGTTCCACCTCCACCAGCAGAAGAACAATGCCTGCTGTCGTTCATATTTGAGTCTGTGAGCTTTTGATCTGAAGAGATTGTGATTAAGGGTGACCCTATTCATCAAGCAGGTTTATTCTTTTGTTTTCAGTAAATATTTCTGTATTTAGTCAAATGCACTCCTGTTGTCTAGGTGTCCCCAAGTGTCTGCAATTCTGAGAATGTTCTCGAGTCCTGTAAGAGCCTGCAGCTGACTTAACTTCTTCACACTAAGTGCAGGGAGAGGATTACACACCTGTGTGAATTTTATGGTGTCTTTTAAGGTCTCCTAACTGGCTGAATCTCTTCCCACAAACATCACAGTGATGAGGTTTCTCTCCTGTGTGAATTTTATGGTGTCTTTTAAGGTTTCCAAACAGGCTGAATCTCTTCCCACAAACATCACAGTGATATGGTTTCTCTCCTGTGTGAATGGCTTTGTGGTTTTTAAGGTTTCCTATGTGACTGAATCTCTTCCCACACAGTGCAGTGATAAGGTTTCTCTCCTGTGATAATGCACTGGTGTGAATGAAGATTTCCTAACCGTGTGAAACTCTTATCACTGGACTGTATGTGGGAAGGTTTCTCTCCTGTGTGAATGCGCTGGTGTCTTTTAAGCAGTGATTTATGATTGAAACTCTTCCCACAATCAGCCCAGGAAAATGTAGTCCCTCCTGTGTGATTTCCCTTGTGAGTTTCAGGAACGTCTAATTGACATGAACTCTTCCCACCTTTAATAGAATGAGGCAAGGTCTTCAAGTTGCCCTGGGTTTCTCTGTACTCTCCACAGTAAGTAGATGTCTGTCTTGTAAAGAAGGGATTTTAACTGAGTGAGTTCTCAATGGCGGTGTTTACATGCAAGTTTTAATCGCATTACTATAGTGCATTCATGACGTGTCACGCGCAAATGACGCATGATTGTGCTCGTTCCAAAAGTGCACGGCAAAAAAAGTGTGCGACTTAAGTGTCATTACACTTTGGTAAAGCACGGTAAAGTCTGCGCTTAATTGGCCTAATTAGTCCCATAGCAACAAACTCCACAGTGCAAAATACTTAACGATGAACTTTCATGAAATAAACGATACCTCCTCCACTTCCCCTATGTAAAAGAACGCTCTTCTCTGGGATACGGTCTTTCTGTCCTCCTCTGTAGCGTAAGTAAGATTTTGCTTATCCCAGTCTTACTAATACAAATCAGTTAAATATCCATCCATCCATTATTATCAATCCGCTTCTCCTGATGGGTTGCGGCTAAATTATATATAAATTGCATATAGAGATGTTGATTTATACCATTATTTATTTATTTCAGTGTATTATGAACGATGCATGAGAAATACTAGATTGTTATGACCAGCATTATTATCATCATAATAATACTACGAATAATGTAGCTTTTTTCCCGCAGGATGTTTCAAGCTTCCACCCCTTCTGACAGCACACAACACCAGGTCCACTGGACGGATGAGGAAACCGTTCCCTCCTCCAAATTATTGCGGACCTGGGGTTATGGATGAACTGGATCGACCTCGCCAAAGAAATGCCACCATTTTCACCAGTATTACCGGTGCTCTGGCTGAACTTGGTATAAATAGAACGCTCCTGCAGGTACGAGATAAATTCAAGAAACTGAAATATCTGTACCTGCAGGAGAGAAAACGCCTGCAGTCCTCGAGGTCCCAATTTCGGTTCTGGGAGGAAATGCTCCGGTTAATGAGTGACCGGCCAGTGGCAGTGGCATCTGACCATTTGCTGGAATCACTCATCCTCATCCTCCCAGACATCCTGTGAAATACCAGCCCCATCAATACAATATGGTAATTGCCAGCCATCATTTACTTTTCTAAACTAAAATATGCTACGCTAAAAAAAAAGTTAGCTTGACGTTTGATATTCGTTTGATATCTGACTCAAGCTAACCCATTTATGAATGAAAATGGCTGTATCTCTCCAACCACAGAAGCTAGAGTGCTCAAACCAACTTAATTTAAAGGAGACCAATTGTGAATTGTTTCACAGTCTCTGTTTTACATGTGAATCAAACAAATAAATTGTGAAAACAATAACATACCACATATCCACACACCGCCTACCTGACACATTAAAAAATGGCTTTATCTCCTCAGCCACAGCTACCGTGCTCAAACCAACTTTAATTTAAAGGAGGCCAAATGTGAATTGTTTCACAGTCTCTGTTTTACCTATGAAGCCTAAGAATAATTTGTGAAATACAATAACATATCGCATATACACACCACCGTCCCAGCGTCAATTAAAAGTGCTTGATATCCCCAACCACAGCAGCTAGTGTTTTCAAAACAACTTTAATTTAAAGAATACCAGTTGTGAATTGTTTCACAGCTTCTGTTTTACATGTGAATCCTAATAATAATTTGTGAAAAAACAAATGGTTGGGGATATCATGCCATTTTATGCATGTCAGGCTAAGTGTGTGCACATATGCAATTTGTTTTGTTTTACACATATTATTCTTAGGATTCACATGTAAAACAAAAGCTGTGAAGCAATTCACAACTGTTCTTCTTTAAATTAAAGTTGTTTTGAACGCTGTAGCTGCTGTAGCTGCTGATCCAGGAGCATCGTCTGATGTGCCTGGAGTACAGAAGGATGTACCATCTGATTGCATGCACCGCTGCCAGGCAGGATCGGCAATACAACCACCTCTTGGAAAGGCTGGACCACGCTGATCAACAACACCAAGAGGTGGTTGCGTTGCACGCCAATTTCTGCGCACAATAACAAAGAGAACTGCAGGTGCCTACCCCAGCTCCTGCTGAGGTGGCACCCGTTCTGCTGTGCGCAGTCCTGCCGCATCAGCGGTCCAAGAAGTTTTGTACAGAGCAATACCCACTTCGCTTCTGCAGCGGCACGGGTGTGCGGACATGTATTGGTGACGGCTCCATGTCCACCCTTACAAGTTCCACCAGTTGGTCAAACTTAGCTCGTATGACCCGAAATGTTTCAATTCATTGTTCGTCAGAGAAAGACTCGTGAAGCACAACCTCCTCCCACCAAACAGAGGGACGATGATGCGCCCGCATTCTTCTTTCCTGCCGATGCACAAATAGAGGTCTGTACATAGGGACGAAGTGGATGAGGGTGTCTGCTGGAAAGAAATCTCTAGATAAGAAAGCAATAGATGCACGATTCCTTTCCTGCAAACCCATTGCATGGGCCTGAAGGAGTTCTTCCCATACAAGACTTAATCTAGCCAGTGTTTGTCTCGTCTTCTGCATCCATCCATTTTTTCGCAACTCACGTTGTAAGTAGGCCTATGATTTTATATACCCTTATAACTAATTAGCAAATACACACAAATTATGTATTTATTATATTAACAGTGTTTGTGTAAGTTTCCACATTTTCTGCATAATTAATTTTAATATTTCAACAAAGTACCTGTGTTTGAAACCAACACATCATGAGTTGTTTTTTTATATATTTGTTCCACATTAATGCATATTTGTGATTATTGAACATATACTACTTTTGTTTAGCACATTAACAGTTACGCAGTTGGCTAAGACTAATATATATGGGTGTGTGAAAGGACATCAGTAGAAGCATAAGAAAAGCAGTAATGGGAATTGTGAGTGCTGTAGGTTTTGTACACATGATACTTTTACCATTTCTAGAACAACTAATTCTAAACAATAATAGTAATGACTATTATTATTTTCTTCTTCTTGGCAACATGAACTGTTTTAACTGCAAGCCTTTTGCATTCTAGACAGATGGGGGCTAACCTTCTCTTCATCTCTGCCTGGCGTAAAGCCTCATGTAAACCCCTATGCATTATTTGAACGATATCCTTTATCGCGCAGCATCTCTTTTTAGCGCGTTTGGTGATATTTAAATAAACCCTCCCATTATTTTATTATTAATGAGGTCGTTTGCATTTGGACAACTCAATTCTCGCTCTAAAATAAACTCTCATGTAAGCGTGGAAGCAGAACTGTCATGACCAAAAAGCGTGAGAGATCTGTTGTCATGCTTTTCAGTTTTTGTTTGTAAACTGCCTGTGACAGAGATCGAATGACTCTTGGTGTTAGATCTCCCTCTCGACCTGTGAGGGCACGGTGCAAGAGGAACAGAGTACCCTTAATTAAATGGGCGACAATTTATTCCGTAGGGGTAGGTGGAAGTCGGTCATTTAGGAAGGGGCAGAGCTCACGGCACCCAAGCTCATTGACCCGGACGGTAAGTGGCGTGGCATCCGAGGACTGGAGGAGCGGATAAGCTCGTTAACCTCAGGGGTCAGGGGCGAGGTATAAATAGGGGCATGGCTTGAGTGATCTGTTCCTTTGTAGATGGTTAAATTACATAGCCGAGAAGGAGCCTGTATTGCGAAAACTAACCGTGAGTGTGTCTTGTCTGTGTCTTAACACTGTGTGTCTTTTGTGTTATTTCTCACTAAAAGAATACTGAGCACGATCCGGAGCTGCAGCCGCAGGGCAGCGAAAACCCGCACTTCAGCACTCACTTTTCCACTGCAGGAACTGTCTTTGTTTGCACCACTAACACCAAAATCACGCACTGTCTAAATTGTGTCTGTGTTTTGTGTTTTATGTGGGTGATTAAACGGACTTTTGGGTTACGGATCAAACCCGTTGGATTATAAAGCGGAGTGATACATGCGCTGTACCACTTCCTACAGTGTTATTATTTGCAGGTTTGCCTTAAGGCTCTGGACATTTCTGAATAAAATAAACACCCTTGCACCTGTACCAAACGTTGTTTGTGTAATTACTCTGCACTGCACTCACCTGCACGTATTCACCACTCTGCCACACTGCCCCAATGTCTTCACATACTCTTCTTGGGGTGTTGTTTCTCTGTTCTTCTTGCACTGTGGTTCACCACTAGAAGAGTTTTTGCACTGGGGTGATAGAGTGGAGTCGTGTTTCCTTCATCTACAGTACTTTAGAAGCTAAAGAAAGAAAGAGAAGAGAGACAAAGGTTATTGTACAGCATTCTTCCACATGCAGTGTTCTGCAGGGCTTCATGTCATAAACATGACAACTAGAGTGAACTCTGATGACTGTGTATTGAGAGGATACAGTCAGATCCACTTCAAATTTCTCTTTTTATGATTCAAAATTTTTGTGTAAAATATCTGTAGAGCAAAGATCCGGTAAAACTACAATTCCCAGAATCCCCCTCACAGCTGAAACTGATTTGCTGGTCTGCTGTACAGAACCAATCAACACACATACTTACTGTACTGTGACAATAATAACAAAGCAATGCTTACTGTGACACACTGTGGCAATGTGCCCCGCCCCTGTGTGCATATTATGTGTTGTATGTTGCGTGCGTGTGTTAATGTTGGTGTATAGATTGGTACACGGGATATAAACGGGTCTGTGTTTCACGTGTGATTTAAAAAGTGTAGATTTGTATTTAGGCACGAGGAGAGCACAAATCACTTCACGTGCTGGTTAAATGTAATATGTGAGCACGGGGTTGCACAGAATTAATTCACGTGCTGGGATTCAAGTGAATAATTAATTAGTAATTGAATCCCAGCACAACAGTATATATAGATGCACATTTCATTCAGTCGGGGTTGGGTGTTCGGTGAGTGGAGAACGGGAGAGAGAGAAGGAGAAAAGTAAATATAAGTAAATATAAGTAAATAATAAGTGTTTTCACTCACCGTGTGTGTTAAATCTGTCTGTTTAAGTGTTTAGTACGTTTTGTTTGTCTATTTATTTTTTGGCGCAAGTGCCGTGCCCTGTGTTTTTGTGTTCCAACCTTTTATTTTCTGTTCTGTTTATTAAATGCTGGCGAAAGCATTCGCTCAGCTTTCATAAAACCACACCTCTCTGTCTGTTTATTTCCTGCTTCTGGTCTGGCGCCACCCTCTCCCGCCGTCTTTGTGACCGCGTGGTGTCCCTGCGTGGGATTTAGCGCCGCCAGGACTCAGGCCAGAGCAGGAACCGCATTTTTTTGGATTAAAAAAAAAAAAAAAAAAAAAAAAAAAAAAAAAAAAAAAAAAGGCAAAAGCGCCATCAAAGTGCGGGACTGGATCCTGGAGAATGCTGGGCTGGAGGCCCAGTCAATACCAGTAACCGTCCGGTTCCTGGGTTTATGGACGAGAGCGATGGGGAGGCGTGATGAGGGAACAGACCGTAAGCACCTGGGAGGAAGGTGTGGGGTTGGTCCTCAGCTACCTGGAGGCAGTTATAAGTGGAACAGCAGCCCAGGTAGCAGGTCCACCAGCAGAGGAAGAATGTCTGCTGTCCCCGTCTCCACCAGCAGAGGAAGAATGCCTGCTGGTTTTGCCTCCACAGCCCAAGCGGGGAGGAGCCAGAGCGTCCACAGCCCAAGCGGGGAGGAGCCTGGCGTCCACAGCCCAAGGGAGGAGGAAAGGCGTCCACAGCCCAGCGGGAGGAGCCCGAGGCGGCCCACAGCCCAAGCGGGAGGGCCCGAGCGTCCCCACGCCTGAGTGGGAGGAGGAGGCGTCCTACGCCTGGTGGGAGGAGCCCGAACGTCCTACGCCTGAGTGGGGGAGCCCGAACGTCCACAGCCCAAGAGGGGGGAGTCGGTGCATCCACAGCCCAAAAGGGAGGAGTCGGTGCGTCCACAGCCCAAAAGGGAGGAGTGGGATGCGTCCACAGCCCAAAAGGGAGGAGTCGGTGCGTCCACAGCCCAAAAGGGAGGAGTCGGTGCGTCCACAGCCCGAAGAGGGGAGTCGGGCTTCCACAGCCCTAGGACCCAAGCTGCCAGCAGAGGGAGAATACCTGCTGGTTCCACCTCCACCAGCAGAACAATGCCTGCTGTCCCGTCTCCACCAGCAGAGGAAGAATGCCTGCTGGTTTTGCCTCCACAGCCCAAGCGGGAGGAGCCAGAGCGTCCACAGTGGCGGGAGGAGCCCGGCGTCCACAGCCCAAGCGGGAGGAGCCCGGCGTCCACAGCCCAAGCGGGAGGAGCCCGGCGTCCACAGCCAAGCGGGAGGAGCCCGAACGTCCCACGCCTGAGTGGGAGGAGCCCGAACGTCCTAACGCCTGAGTGGGAGGAGCCCGAAGCGTCCCACGCCTGAGTGGGAGGAGCCCAGGCGTCCCACGCCTGAGTGGGGGGGAGCCCGAACGTCCACAGCCCAAGAGGGGGAGTCGGTGCATCCACAGCCCAAAGGGAGGAGTCGGTGAGTCCACAGCCCAAAAAGGGAGGAGTCGGTGCGTCCACAGCCCAAAAGGGAGGAGTCGGTGCGTCCCACAGCCCAAAAGGGAGGAGTGGTGCGCCCACAGCCCGAAGAGAGGGGAAGTCGGGCTTCCACAGCCCTAGGACCCAAGCTGCCAGCAGAGGGAGAATACCTGCTGGTTCCACCTCCACCAGCAGAAGAACAATGCCTGTGTCCCATCTACACCAGCAGAGGAAGCATGCCTGTTGGTGCACCTGCTCCTGCCATCCCGAGAGCTAAAGGGGAGGAGCCATCGCTGCCGTCCCAAGAGCCAGAAGGGAGGAATTGCAGGCTCAACCCCTGAATTTTTCTGGGGGAGAAGGGCAGGATGCTGGTGTCCCCCAGCAGCCTCTGCTGCTGAAGGGAGCACGGCACACCAGCCCAGCAGCCACAGCAGAGGGGAGCCAGCACCGCCACAGCCTCCCTCTGGTGGCCAGCATCAGCCCCATGGCCTCTGCCTCCACACAGGAGCAGAGCAGCAGGAGCTGCATCTGCCTCCGCCACCTCCACCGCTTCCTCCACTAGAGCAGAGGAGCAGGAGCTGCCGCTGCCTCCACCACCGCCAGGAGCAGAGGAGCAGGAGCTGCCTCTGCCTCCACCACCACCACCGCCAGGAGCAGAGGAGCAGGAGCTGCCTCTGCCACTTCCAGGAGCAGAGGGCAGGAGCTGCCTCTGCCTCCGCCACTGCCAGAAGCAGAACAGCAGGGAGCTGTCTCTGCTTCCCGTACCCTCCACCACAGGGAATGCGGTGGCGGAGCCCAGAAAGGGAGCTGTCGGCGATGAAGAAGGGGGGGGAGGTCTGGGAGACCACCAACCCCAGCAGCAGTTTTCGCTGCCGGAGATTGTGGGGAGGTCGGAGACCTGCTCCCACTGCAGCTTCTTCGCTGCGGAAGTACTGTGGTCGGAGCCCCACCAAGGGAGCTACGGCTACAGAGACAGGGGAGAGGTCAGGAGACCACTTTCCCCAGCAACAGTTTCGCTGCAGGAGTGGACCAGCAGGCTGTCAGCCGTGCCACTACCGGCAGGGGTGCTGACAACATGGCCAGCCATGGGCCCACTGAAGCCTCCCTTCCCAGCCCGAGACTTTGTCCTGGACTGCTGGATTTTTAAGGGGGAGGTGGCGTTGAGCCATGTGTGCTTTGCACAGGGGGGGGTATATGTGGCAATGTGCCCCGCCCTGTGTGCATATTATGTGTTGTATGTTGCGTGCGTGTGTTAATGTTGGTGTATAGATTGGTACACGGGATATAAACGGGTCTGTGTTTCACGTGTGATTTAAAAAGTGTAGATTTGTATTTAGGCACGAGGAGAGCACAAATCACTTCACGTGCTGGTTAAATGTAATATGTGAGCGGGGTTGCACAGAATTAATTCACGTGCTGGGATTCAAGTGAATAATTAATTAGTAATTGAATCCCAGCACAACAGTATATATAGATGCACATTTCATTCAGTCGGGGTTGGGTGTTCGGTGAGTGGAGAACGGGAGAGAGAGAAGGAGAAAAGTAAATATAAGTAAATATAAGTAAATAATAAGTTTTCACTCACCGTGTTTGTTCGTCTGTCTGTTTAAGTGTTTTAATGCGTTTTGTTTGTCTATTTATTTTGGCGCAAGTGCCGTGCCCTGTGTTTTTGTGTTCCAACCTTTTATTTTCTGTTCTGTTTATTAAATGCTGAGCGAAAGCATTCGCTCAGCTTCACCAAACCACACCTCTCTGTCTGTTTATTTCCTGCTTCTGGTCTGACGCCACCCACTCCGGCCGTCTTTGTGACACACACACAAAGTGAAATGTGGCGCTGCCAGCAAACATTACAGTCCCTGGGATAGCTGTAGTGAGATGAGCTTTTAAAAATTATATTATATTTGAATCAAGTGTAAGAAATAAAATAAGACTGATGGGTCATACAATACAGGTTCACTCTCATTCTGACGATGCTGCTGCATACTCTCCACAGAAATTCTCTACTGGGGACGCTAAGCAACCCGACTGGATTTGACATCACCCAGTGATGGGACATGTGATCCCTGCAGCTCTGTAAAGCTGTGGGAGCAGCACAACTGCAAACAGTCTACCAGAAATGGGGAAAGGCACAGATCTAACACAGGGGTGTCCAAAGCTGGCCCTTCCACTCCTGCTCTTTGTTCCAACCCTGTTCTGAGTTGTTTAATTGAACCAATTAAAGCTCCATCCAGGCACAGGAGCAGCACTTTATAGAAGTGAACCTATTCAATGTGGAGTGGAATGGCCTCCAGGAGCGTGATTGGACAGCGCTGATCTCACAGCATTCTAAAGAGGCGTGGCAGTGACTGCACATCTAGCGTGATTGGACAGCGCTGATCTCACAGCATTCTAAAGAGGCGTGGCAGTGGCTGCACATCTAGCAGGTGCCTCAGGAGCAAGCAGTTATGTCCTTGTTGACATAGTGGTTGGGCAGCTCCCCTTAGTTAAAATATGAATCTCAAGCACACTGCTGGTGTTCAGTACCAGGTTCTCCAAGATTAATGTACGATTACCTCCAAATCCCAGTTCACATTCAGATGGAGAATCATCACACAGGTTGGATCCCAGCTTTTTCTTCTCCTCAAGTGTTCATACATTATTTTCAGTAGGAAGTTCCTCTGCAATGGGGACACATTCCTGTTCTATGAACTCCTCTTTAATAGGAACACATTCCTGTTCAGGGACGTCTTCCTCTTTAACACATGTCAGCTCTGTAACCTGTATTAGACTTGCACACCACTCCTGCTCAAAGGACTCCTCTTGTGTGTAAACTGCTTCTATCTTTTGCCCTTCCTGTGCTTCAGATTCAGGGATAGCGTGGCTCTCTATGGGATCAGTGGGAAACAAAACTGTATAAAATTACAACTCTTACTTACTAGCTAGGTTCCTCTACAAAGCCAGCCCCTTGTCAGAATGACTAAATAGATTCAATTCTTTTAGCCTGTCTGCATAAGACATGCCTTTTAAACCTGGGATAATTCTGGTTGCTCTTCTTTGCACTTTCTCTAGAGCAGCAATATCCTTTTTGTAATGAGGTGACCAGAACTGAACAGAATATTCTAGATGCGGTCTTGCTAATGCATTGTACAGTTTTAACATTACTTCCCTTGATTTAAATTCAACACGTGTCACAATATATCCGTGCATCTTGTTGGCCTTTTTATAGCTTCCCCACATTGTCTAGATGAAAACATTTCTGAGTCAACATAATGTCACTGGGTCTAAGAGGAGCTATTTCTCTTATTTTGTTTATTTATTTTCAATTAATACAGTTACTTTACCTTGTTTTTAACTCCCAAATTAAAACACATTTTCCCTCACAGCAGGAAACTGCACAACAGCTGAGGACAACAGAGGCAAGTCTCAGCAGTGTCTGAGGAATGTCTTTCTGTGAACTCATACTGTATTGTGATAACGGTTGGGATGGAAACTGTCAACACAGAATACAAGTTTCAATGTGTCAAATACAATGAGCAGACAAGGGGCTGCAGCAGGAGAGCTGCTTATTCTCAAAGCAGCTTCATGGAAACAAGTGATTTACACAATGCTAACTTTTCAAAGTGCAGCAATATGTTTTTTTGTACAAACTCCACCTGTGTAATAATCATTAGTAACAACATTGGAAGCTTACTTGTGCAATGTCATGTGAACTGCAGATATACATCCAATCACATCCCTTGTAGTAACACAATACATTTGTACTGGTGTGGCTCTCCCTATTGCATGCATCCTCTGCTCTTAAATAATACCCTGTATAAGTAAGTGTCTGGGTTTAAAACAATATGACTGATCGTTTCCTAATTCTGTTATACCCTGTATTAGTAAGTGTCTGGGTTTTAAACAATATGAGTGATCGTTTCCTAATTCTGTTTACCATCAGCTGAACAAAGTACTTTATTTATTTATTTTATGGTTCGAATTTTTCTAACAAACAAACTGCAGCATCACGCTGTTTTGAGCAAATGATATAGAATAATACACATTGTAATAGTATAATATATACTGCACTACTATCCATTCTTAATAATACACACTGTTATAGTATAACATATACGGTTACATGACATAACAGCGAGTCTAAAACCACGCCGACATCACTGCGACAGACATTACAGCGACTGCCCATAACAGCACTACGACATCACCGCGACAGACATTACAGCGACTGCACATAACAGCACTACGACATCACCACGACGGACATTACAGCGACTGCCCCGAACAACACTACTACATTACAGCGACTGCCCATAACAACACTACTACATCACCGCGACAGACATTACAGCGACTACCCATAACAGCGCTACTACATCACCGCGACAGACATTACAGTGACTGCACATAACAGCGCTACGACATCACCACGCCAAACTACAATTACCAGAAGACTCTGCGAAGTTCACAAAAGCGTCACTTACCAGGAGCTGGGACACACGACGCAGTCAGAGTGGGCTTCACCACAGATTTTCTGATTGCAGACGACTGAAGTTTTTTTTTTTACTGCTCCCATACAGCTCCATCATAACTAGACTGGTAAATACGATAAGTAAAACCTCCATGCAATAAAAGCGTGCTTCCACAAACATTTTTTTTATGTAGTTGGTCTGCATTTTTTTCACTTGTTGCAGAATGATATTCAGCACGTGTTTTGATTATATATATAATGTATATGATTACTCCTCCACAGGACATCTGGGATTGGGCTAGGACTAAAAAGAAGGATAGGACAGTGAATCCCGTGATGCAGTTCGGTACTCAATTACAGGCGCCATTTCTGGAGCCCACTCAGTACTGAATACATTGTGGAGATGCTGTGGTGCAGCGCCAGGATATACCGGTATTGCTTTAATAACAATACAAAATATTGTTAATATAAAGTGACTGACTTATTTATGCGACTTAATGCTTGATTATGTCAAGAAACATTTTGCCAGGGCGAGCGTGAATAAGTTAAAAGCATTGTGAGTGCGCTGTTAAAGTGCTCTACTGGCTCCAGAAATGCTCCACTGTTTACTAACCCCGCCCACTTGTGACATCATTTTCCTATCCTTTTATATAGTCCTAGGATTGGGGACTGATACAAGGACATGACGTGTTTGGATTTTTTTTTAATGTTTATTTTGTACAGATTTGTTTTTTAAATAAAGTGTTTAACTTTATATTGTTGTCATTGCTTCTCTGCCCTGTCGTATCCATACTGAACCCACAGTTTTCTTTCTAGCATGACGCTTTTATCCAGAGCGAGTTCGCTTTTGTTTGAAATTAAAATGTTGTAGTCAGATCATTCCCCTTGATGTACTTGCTTGGCACGTAGTTTTTATTATTATTTCTAGTACTGCTGCTAATCTGGGTCTGTACACTATGTCTAATAAAAGGGTCTATTAAAAGACCTTTACAAATACATCACAGAGATATTTACATTCTAAAGCTCTGCAATATGGTCTGTGACTATCTTAGCGGGACTCTTTACACTTTACCAGAAGGACACCATTTAAGTCTCTCTAATTACAGACTGGTTAAGACTTACCAATATAGTAATTTCTTAGTTTCTAGAATACCTATTTAAATATGAATTAGAAGGTTAGATGCACTACGTTCTTATAATCTATAAAATAACACAATGTATAATAATCAAACACTTTAAAACGTGTCTTAAGAGAAATTGGAACCAAGATCTTTCCATTAGAAGGTGGTTTGAGGTGTTAAAGACTTTCCGTGACTATTTTGCCCATCCTTGGCATTCAGCTGTTAACCGTAAGGTTGGTGGTTTCGCGCCAGATTGCCTTTCCGGGCGGCCTTTTCAAGAGACGCCAAGCTTCCAATTTCATCTTCAGTTGTGAAGTGTGCGGTGGCCAAGTGGTAAGGCGTCGGTCTCGTAAACCCAAGATCATGGGTTCAATCCCCGTCCGTACCTTGTTGCTGTCTTTAAAACACTGTTTGGTACTTGTTTGTACCTTCGCAGCTGAAATGAAAAATTATAAAATGCCATTTGTATTTTAATTTAAAAAAGGGGCACTCGGATTTGAACTGGAGACCTCTTGATCTGCAGTCAAATTTTCTACCACTGAGCTATACCCCAACTCTCCTAGCAACATTTGATCTTTACTGCTTCATTTCGCTACCTGACATTATGTGGCTGAGCAGCAGCTTCAGAAGAAAATCCTATGAATGGATAATTATATTTCACCATCTCTGCTTTCTTTAAGTGTTATGTCCGAGGTTGGTTAAATGTAATTTTTTGTTAAATGTTTCCATTAAGATTCACTCATAGCACAGCATAGGTTTGTTAATGTACTGTGCTAAAGTTAAATTTTTTTAACGACACCCTATTAGCACGTGTCTTGTTTTATGGTCATTCCACAAAAAGGGAAACAAAACCGAACCAGGTAACTACAGACCAATTAGCCTGACTTCTATTATATGTAAACTTATGGAAACTATAATAAGATCTAAAATGGAAAATTACCTTGTGACGGAAATATAATGAGTTCTGGTTGTAAATCTCCCTCTCGGCCTGTGAGGATACGAAGTAGCGAAAGGGAAAGGCTTTGGACAGGTTGTCCTGACAGTTCATTCCTGGGTCGGGAAGTCAATCAGCCTGGAAAAGACGAGACTCAGTGCGAGAATGTATTGACCTGGAAGGTAAACGAGGTAGCAGCTGCAGGCAATAGAGTCAGCTGTAATCGTTTACCAAGGGGTCATGCATAATCGCATAAAAGTGGCTGGAGAATTGTAAATCTTTTCCTTCACTTGGGTTTTTGTTACGTGGAAACTGGAAGGACCGGGAGATTGCCCAAAATAAATAACGAAAGGAGTTTGTGAGTGTTTTGTTTGTTTGTTTGTCTGTTTAGTAATTGTCTGTGTTTGTTATCACTAGACGGCTAAACACAGATCCGGAGCTGTCGCCAAGGGCCAGCACAAAACCAGATCATCACTGCACTACTGTCACAAATAAACATTGTTATCAGCACTTGTTTCACTAATAGCACGTATTATATTGTACTTCACCACAAGCACTGAGAGCACTCACTTTGGAACAGTGATCGTGTGTGTCTAATTGTGTGTGTTTTGTACCGTGTCTATTATTTGCGGGACTGCAACCCTTCGTTTTATTACTGTGCAATACACATTGTTGTGTATTGCCAGCTCTTTATTATTTACTGGCGGGTCATCAGACCATTGGATTATAAACCATTAAAACAATCATTTTCACCCGTACTTTGTTGTCTGTGTGTTCTTGGAATTACTGTATCCGCACTGCACCTGCTATACACCTGTTACCACTTACCACTTTTGCCACGTGGTGTCAGCATCGGGATGGATCGCAACGCACGAAGGAGCTGCTGGAGGCACTGGAGAGCAGGCGGGACGCGCAGAGGAGAAAAGGGAGAGGGCTACACCAGCTCATTGAACAGGTAGGGCTGGCATTGTCCACAGTGTCAGCCCCTACCCAGCACCAGCGATGTCGGCACTGAAGGCTCGGGCGATGAAGATGTCGGCGAGGGGCGACTTCCCCGGGCGTGCTTGGTGGCGTTTGAAAGGATGGCTACCACTCGCGTCATGGCCACGGGAGTTCTGGGCAAGCCAGCTGGGACCCTGCCTGATCGGGGAGGCTCAGGCAGCCTACCAGGCCATGGCGACCTCAACGCCGCCAGCTACGACCTGGTCAAACAGGCCATTCTCCGCCCGCCTCAACATAACGGCAGAGACCCACCGGGTTCGGTTTAGAGTACCGAAGATCCCGGAGACACGCCCAGGGTGGTTGCAGAGCGGTTATGTGACCACATGGTGCACTGGCTGACCCCAGACCAAAACCAGCGTGCAAATGGGGGGAAGCAATAGTGGTGGAGCAGTTCTGCCATGTGGTCGGTGCCGATACCCAGGCTTGGATCTGGCGCCACAACCCTGACACCCTGGAGGGGCTGTGAAACTGGCCGAGGACTCACGAGGACTCCCCTAGTTTCTGCCGGACGCGGGATTCTGTCGACTCCTGCCCTTCCGGAACAGCCGACCCTCATCTCTCTCTCCTCCAACACCACCACCACCATCAGTCCGGGACCCAGACCTCCGAGACCGCCGACCCCAATGGGCCACCTTGCCTCCCTCCATGGAGACCAAGGTTGGCCCCAGCTGAGGTAGAGGTGCTGCCCCTGCCCGTTTGCCATACCAGCAGCGGGACAGACACTTAACCACTGTTTCCTTTGTCCCCCGATTTGTTTTAGGTGCAACCAACAGGGACATCTGGGGGTCATGCCCGCTGCCATGGAGTGTGATGTGGCCGCATGTGGTGGGCACCTGAGATAGGTAAGCGTGGGGAAAATGGTCGGGAGGGGCCTTGTATGATTGATGTGGTTTTAGGCAATGTGAAAACCCACGCATTAGTGGACACGTGATGTGAGCAAACCTTGATTAGAACAGCTCTCTTGGGCGTTGTGTCGTGGCGCCACGAGGTCAGGTGGCCATCTCCTGTGTCCATGGAGACATGGCGGCATACCCCACACTAAAGTATATTTGCTCGGTAGGACCGATAAAATGACACCTGGTAGTAGGGGTGGCGGAAAGGTTGCCACACCCAGTTATTCTGGGCGAGACTGGCCAAAAATTTAAAGAACTAATGCAAATAATGGCAGTCCCCGACCGCACACGTAAGCGTGGCAGAAGAAGAGAAAAGGAACGGATTGGTGATGTGTTTCCTTTTCAAGTTGAAATGTTTTCTCCTATTTTCCGTCCTAGAAAAACAAATAAGGAGAGACGGACAAAATGGGAGGAGCATCCCTGAGACAAGGCTGGGGTCTGGTGGGAGAATGCTTGAATGGTAACAAACGCCAGTCAAAAGGAGTCGGAACGCAGTGTGACCGAGAGGGCGAGGTTACTGGGCCATCAGGGCAGATGCTACTCCGGCCTCTCAATATACCCGGACATGTGGTACTCAAGCGGCGGACATAGTGTGGGGCCAACATAATGACCCGTCACTAGTGCACGCTTGGGGGGGCAGGTCCGGTCTGTTGAAGGTAAGGATGTTGATGGGCTGGGGCGCTGGTATATCACACTTCAGTATCAGGGGCAATTACTATATAGGGTAAATCTAGCCATTGGGCACAGGACAGCCTGTAACACAATTATTGGTTCCCCGTCTTGTCAGACCGAGGTCATGAGGCTGGCGCATGATATCCCTTTTGCGGGGCACCTCGGAGCTGACAAGACAAGGGAGCGGATATTGGCTCGATTCTATTGGGTAGGTCTTCATACTGATGTGTCGAGATATGTAGCCACATGCCCAGACTGCCAGCGAGTAGCGCCGGGTCGAGTGCGCCCCGCCCCTTTGGTTCCACTGCCAATTATTTCCACTCCTTTTGAACGCATTGCCATGGACATAGTGGGCCATCTGCTACCTTCTGACTCTGGGTATACGCATATATTAGTAGTGGTAGATTATGCAACGATATCCAGAGGCAGTTCCATTGAGGTCCACTAGTGCTGCTGCAATAGCCACCGAAGTTAGTACAGATTTATGGCGAGTAGGGATCCCCAAAGAGATCTTGACTGATCATGGAACCAATTTTCTGTCTAACACGTTACAGCAGGTATATAAAATATTAAAAATACGTCCCATCAGGACGTCTGTTTATCATCCACAGGACGGACGGTTTGGTGGAACGTTTTAATCAGACCTTGAAGTCGATGCTACGGGAGGCGGTTTGTAACGCAAAGAGCAAAAACATTGGGCATCGCTCCTTCCCTACCTCCTTTTTTTTGCAGTGAGAGAGGTGCCACAGAGTTCGACAGGGTTCTCCCTCTTCGAGCTCTTGTATGGCCAACAGCCTCATGCATCCTCGATCTGTTGAGAGAGGTGGGAAGAGCAAAGGCTCCTCCAAAAAATGTAGTGAAGCATGTGCTCCTACTAAGAGATGCGCCTAGATTTGATCGGTCGTTTGGCCCAGGACAACCTCAGATCGGCTCAGCACCGACAACAGCAGCATTACAACAAAAATGCACTAATTCGAACCTTTAGACCAGGAGACAAGGTAATGCTGCTGCTTCCCTCCTCAGAATCAAGTTATGTGCTAAATGGCAGGGGCCATATGAAGTGATTCGGGCTATAGGAAAGGTGAATTATGAAATTAGACAGCCCGATCGCCATAATGAACGTGAAATTTATCATGTCAATTTATTAAAGCCCTGGCAGGCAAGGGAGGTCTTGTTTATAGCCTGTGACAGGGTGACTGGTGGTCTGACGTCATGCAGAAGCAGGAAGGGAAAAATAAACTGACACCAAGGCAGTACTGCAGTTCAAAGTAAGATGCGGCTGGCCGCCGTTTTTATTAATAAACAAAAATAAATAAAAGGTTTGAACAAAAAAACACACTTTGTGCTTGCAGAGCGAAAATAAATATGTAAACAAAAACAAATCACGAACTCTACAACCGGTCAGGCTGGGTAATCGCCTTCACTGACGCTATCCTTGGTTAGTTTTTAAATAAATTTATCTCGCTCTCCGTCTCTCTGCTCGCTCTCTCCTCTTTAACACCCACCCGGAGCTGGAGAGCTGCAGTCTTTTTATAACAGGTGACCATCTCCCGATTAGCAACAAATTAAATCACCTAATTAATTTGGGAGATGGCCACCTTCTAAATAATAAACACTACTAAATAATAAACAAACAGCTACGCCGTCATTTAAAACACAAAACAACCGGCGCTTCGC
>CM072688.1:11396382-11423456 GCA_036884735.1 Huso huso | reverse complement strand
CACAATCGTGACTTATGGTCCTGTTACTCAATTGTGGCTATGGTCATGTTGCTGAACCGCGGGCTATGGTCATGTTACTCAATCATGGCTATGGTCATGTTATTGAATCGTGGCTATGGTCACGCTATCGAATCGTAGCTATGGTCATGGTCAAATCGAAGCTATGGTCATGTTGCACTCAATCATGGCTATGGTCATGTTACTGAATCGTGGCTATGGTCATGTACCTCAATCGTGAATATGGTCATGTTACTGAATCGTGGCTATGGTCATATTGTTTAATCATGGCTATGGTCAGTTACTCAACCGTGGCTATGGTCATGTCAGTGAATCGTGGCTATGGTCATTTTAATGAATCAGCTATGGCGTATTGTTGAATCGTGGCTATGGTCATTTACTCAAACGTGGCTATGGTCATCTTTACTGAATCGCGGCTATGGTCATGTTACTGAATGTTAGCTATGGTCATGTCGCTGAATCATGCAATGGTCATGTTACTGAATCGCGACCTGGTCATGTTACCAAATCGTGGCTATGGTCATCTTACTCAATAAGTGGCTATGGTTTAGCGTTGCTCAACCGTGGATATGGTCATGTTACTGAATCGTAGCTATGATCATGTTGCTGAATCGTGACTATGGTCATGTTATTGAATCGTGGCTATGGTCATGTTACTGAACCGCTATGTTCATGATACTGAATTGCGGATATGGTCATGTCAGTGAATCGTATATGGTCATGTTGCCCAATCATTACTATGGTCATGTTACTCAATCCATCTATGGTCATGTTACTGAATTGAGGCTATTTTCATTTTACTGAAACCTGGCTATGGTCATGTTACTCAACCGTGGCAATGTTCATGTTACTGAATCATGCTATGGTCATGTTACTTAAACTTGGTTATGGTCATGTTACTCAACCGTGGCTATGGTCATTTACTCAATCACTACTATGGTCATGTTCCTCAATCATAGCTATGGTCATGTTGCTCAATGGTAGGTTTGGTCATGTTACTCAATACGTATATGGTCATGTTGCTCAACCGTGGCTATGGTCATGTTGTAATCGCTGATATGGTCAAGTTACTCAATCTATTTTATGGTCATGTTGCTCAATCATGGCTATGGTCATATTGCTTAATTAATGGCTATGGTCATATTACTGAATCGAGGCTATGGCATGTTGCTCATTACGGCAATGGTCATGTTGCAACTGAACCGCGGCTGGTCATGTTACTCCAATCATAGCTATGGTCATGTTACTGAATCGCGACTATGGTCATGTTACTGAATCCGGCTATGGTCATGTCAGTGAATCGGGCTATGGTCATGTTGCTCAATCGTGGCTATTTTCATGTTACTGAATCATCAAGGCGCCTAGTCATGTTACTGAAACCTGGCTATGGTCATGTTACTGAAACGTGGCTATGGTCACGCTACTGAATCGCACCATGGTCATGGTAGTCAATCTTGGCTATGGTCATGTCAGTGAATCGTGGCTATGGTCATGTTACTGAATTGTGGCTATGGTTTGTTGTTGAATCATATTTATGGTCATGTTACCAACCGTGGCTATGGTCATGTTACTGAATCGTGACTTGGGTCCTGTTACTCAATTGTGGCTATGGTCATGTTGCTGAACCGTGGCTATGGTCATGTTAAAAAAGCGGGCTATGGTCATCTTACTGAATCGCTGCTATGGTCATGTTACTGAATCGTGGCTATGGTCATGTTACTGAATCGAGGCTATGGCTATATTTGCTCAATCGGCTATGGTCATGTCAGTGAATCGTGGCTATGGTCATTTTTAATCATGGCTATGGTCATGTTACTCAACCGTGGCTATGGTCATGTCAGTGAATGGGCTGGGTCATTTTACTGAATCGGAGCTATGGCATGTTATTGAATCGTGGCTATGGTCATGTTACTCAAACGGAAGGCTATGGTCATCTTACTGAATCGTGGCTATGGTCATGTACCTCAATCGTGAATATGGTCATGTTACTGAATCGTGGCTATGGTCATGTTATTTAATAATGGCTATGGTCATGTTACTCAACCCGGCTGGCTTATGGTCATGTCAGTGAATCGTGGCTATGGTCATTTTAATGAATCAGCTATGGTATGTTATTGAATCGTGGCTATGGTCATGTTACCAAGCGGGCTATGGTCATGTTACTGAATCATGGCTATGGTCATGTCGCTGAATCGTGGAAATGGTCGTACTGAATCGTGATATGGTCATGTTACCAAATCGTGGCTATGGTCATCTTACTCAATCGTGGCTATGGTCGATGTTGCTCAACTGTGGATATGGTCATGTTACCAAATCACGCTATGATCATGTATTACTGAATCATGCTATGGTCATGTTATTGAATCGCTATGGTCATGTTACTGAATCGCAGCTATGTTCATGATACAGAACCGCGGATATAGTCATGTCAATGAATCGTGGCTATGGTCATGTTTGCCCAATCGCTTGCTATGGTCATGTTACTCAATGTTATTTATGGTCATGTTAGAATCGAGGCTATGGTCATTTTACTGAAAACCTGGCTATGGTCATGTTACTCAACCGTGGTAATATTCATATTACTGAATGATGCTATGGTCATGTTATAAACCTGGTTATGGTCATGTTACTCAACCGTGGCTATAGATTTATTACTCAATCGCTGCTATGGTCATGTTCCTCAATCATAGCTATGGTCATGTTGCTCAATCGTGGCTTTGGTCATGTTACTCAATCGTAGCTATGGTCATGTTGCTCAACCGTGGCTATGGTCATGTTGCTCAATCGTTGATATGGTCGTTACTCAATCGTGGCTATGGTCATGTTGCCCAATCGTTGCTATGGTCATGTTACTCAATCGTGACTATGGTCATGTTACTGAATCGAGGCTATTTTCATTTTACTGAAACCTGGCTATGGTCATGTTACTGAATCGATGCTATGGTCATGTTACTTAAACCTGGTTATGGTCATGTTACTCAACCGTGGCTATGGTCATATTACTCAATCGCTGCTATGGTCATGTTCCTCAATCATAGCTATGGGCATGTTGCTCAATCGTGGCTTTGGTCATGTTGCTCACCCGGCTATGGTCATGTTTAACAATCGTTGATATGGTCGCACTCAATCGTGGCTATGGTCATATTGCCCAATCATGGCTCGGTCATGTTACTTAATCGCGGGCGATGGTCATGTTACTGAATCGAGGCTATGGTCATGTTGCTCATTAGTGGCAATGGTCATGTTACTGAACCGTGGCTATGGTCATGTTGTTACTCAATCATGGCTATGGTCATGTTACTGAATTATGGCTATGGTCATGTTACTGAATCAATGCTATGGTCATGCCAGTGAATGTGGCTATGGTCGTTGCTCAATCGTGGCTATTTTCATGTTACTGAATCGCGGCTATAGTCATGTTACTGAAACCTGGCTATGGTCATGTTACTCAACCGTGGCTATGGTCATGTTATTCAACCGTGGCTATGGTCATGTTACTGAAACGTGGCTATGGTCACGTTACTGAATCGTAACTATGGTCATGGTAATCAATCTTGGCTATGGTCACATGTCTGCGAATAAATGGCTATGGTCATATTACTGAATTGTGGCTATGGTTTGTTATTAATCGCCTATGGTCATATTACTCAACTGTGGCTATGGTCATGTTACTGAATCGTGACTTATGGGTCCTGTTACTCAATTGTGGCTATGGTCATGTTGCTGAACCGTGGCTATGGTCATGTTACCAATCATGGCTATGGTCATGTTACTGAATCGTGGGCTATGGTCACGTTATTGAATCGAAGCTATGGTCATGGTGAATCAATGCATTGAAAGCCTGGTCATGTTACTCAATTATGGCTATGGTCATGTTACTTAATCGTGGCTATGGTCACATGTTGCTCAATCATGGCTATGGTCATGTATATCGATGTATGGTCATGTTACTGAATCGAGCTATGGTCATGTTGCTCGTGCATTGGCAATGGTCATTTTGCTGAACCGTGTTTATGGTCATGTTACTCAATCATGGCTATGGTCATGTTACTGAATAAAGCGGCTATGGTCATGTTACTGAATCCACGGCTATGGTCATGTCAGTGAATGGAAGTGGCTATGGTCATGTTGCTCAATCGTGGCTATTTCATGTTACTGAATGCGGCTATAGTCATGTTGCGAAACCTGGCTATGGTCATGTATTGCTGAAAGCGTGGCTATGGTCGCGTTACTGAATCATGCCTATGGTCATGGTAGTCAATCTTGGCTATGGTGCATGTCAGTGAATCGTGGCTGGTCATGTTACTGAATTGTGGCTATGGTTTGTTATTGAATCATGGCTATGGTCATGTTACTGAATCGGGCTTTTTGTCATGTTACTCAATGGTGCTGTTGTCATGTTACTCAACCGTGGCTATGGTCATGTTGCTCAATCGTGGCTATGGTCATATTGCTCAATCAGAGCTATGGTCATGCTACTCAAAGTGGCTATGGTCATGTTGCTCAGTCGTCGCTATGGTCATGTTACTGAATCGCTATGGTCATGTTACTGAATGTGGCTATATACATATACCTCAATCGTGACTATGGTCATGTTACTGAATCGTGACTATGGTCATGTTATTTAATCATGGCTATGGTCATGTTACTCAACCCGTGGCTATGGGTCATGAAAGTGAATCGCTATGGTCATGTTGCTAAATCGGCTATGGTCATGTTACTCAACCATGGCTATGGTCATGTTATTTAATCGTGGCTATGGTTATGTTACTGAATCGAGGCTATGGTCATGTTGCTCAATCGTGGCTATGGTCATGTTGCTGCACCGTGGCTATGGTCATGTTACTCAATCATGGATATGGTCATGTTACTGGATCGTGGCTATATTCATGTTACTGAAACGGGCTATGGTCACGTTACTGAATCGCATCTATGGTCATGGTGAGTCAATCTTGGCTATGGTCATGTCAGTGAATCGGCTATGGTCATTTACTAAATCGTGAGCTATGGTATGTTATTGAATCGGCTATGGTCATGTTACAGAATCGTGGATATGGTCATGTTCTTCAATCGGCTATGGTCATGTTACTCAATCGTGGTCCTATAATGCTCAACACATTAGCTATGGTCATGTTGCTCAATCGCAAGGCGGCCATGTTACTCAATTGTGGCTATGGTCATGATCAAACCCTGGCTATGGTCATGTTGCCAATCATTGCTATGGTCGTTACTCAATAATCGTGGCTATGGTTGTGTTGCTCAACCATAGCTATGGTCATGTTACTAATCGTATAGCTGGTCATGTTACTGAATCGAGGCTATGGCTATGTTGCTCAGTCGTGGCTATGGTCATGTCAGTGAATCGTGGCTATGGTCATATTATTTAATCATGGCTATGGTGATGTTACTCAACCGTGGCTATGGTCATGTCAGTGAATCGTGGCTATGGTCATTTTACGGAATCGTAGCTATGGCATGTTATTGAATCGTGGCTATGGTCATGTTACTCAAACGTGGCTATGGTCATCTTACTGAATCGTGGCTATGGTCATGTACCTCAATCGTGAATATGGTCATGTTACTGAATCGTGGCTATGGTCATGTTATTTAATCATGGCTATGGTCATGTTACTCAACCGTGGCTATGGTCATGTCAGTGAATCGGCTATGGTCATTTTAATGAATCAGCTATGGCATGTTATTGAATCGTGGCTATGGTCATGTTACTCAAACGTGGCTATGGTCATCTTACTGAATCAAAGGTGATGGTCATGTTACTGAATCGCGGCTATGGTCATGTGTCGCTTGAATGCTTGTGGTCATGTTACTGAACTGGATATGGTCATGTTACCAAATCGTGGCTATGGTCATCTTACTCAAATCGGCTATAGTCGATGTTGCTCAACTGTGGATGGTCATGTTACTGAATCGTAGCTATGATCATGTTACTGAATCGCCATGGTCATGTTATTGAATCGTGGCTATGGTCATTTACTGAATCAAGAGCTATGTACATGATACTGAATTGCAGATATGGTCATGTCAGTGAATCGGCTATGGTCATATTTGCTTGTCGTTGCTATGGTCATGTTACTCAATCGTGACTATGGTCATGTTACTGAATCGAGGCTATTTTCATTTTACTGAAACCTGGCTATGGTCATGTTACTCAACCGTGGCAATGTTCATGTTACTGAATCGATGCTATGGTCATGTTACTTAAACCTGGTTATGGTCGCGTACTCAAACCCGTGGCTATGGTCATATTACTCAATCGCTGCTATGGTCATGTTCCTCAATCATAGCTATGGTCATGTTTAACTCAATCGCGGCTTTAGTCATGTTACCTCAATCGTGGCTATGGTCATGTTGCTCAACCGTGGCTATGGTCATGTTGCTCAATCGTTGATATGGTCGTTATCAATCGTGGCTATGGTCATGTTGCTCAATCATGGCCATGGTCATGTTACTTAATTATTATTATGGTCATGTTACTGAATCGAGCTATGGTCATGTTGCTCACCATTAGCAATGGTCATGTTGCTGAAACCGCGGCTATGGTCATGTTACTCAATCCTTGGCTATGGCTCATGTTACTGAATCAACGGCTATGGTCATGTTACTGAATCACGGCTATGGTCATGTCAGTGAATCGTGGCTATGGTCATGTTGTTCAATCGTATTATTTTCATGTTACTGAATCGCGCTATAATCGTTAATACTGAAACCTGGCTATGGTCATGTTACTGAAACGTATGGTCACGCATAGAACGACACTCCTATGGTCACGTGGTCAACGGGCTATGGTCATGTCAGTGAATCGTGGCTATGGTCGCGTTTGAATTGTGGTTGCTATGGTTTGTTATTGAATCATGGCTATGGTCATGCGTTACTCAACCGTGGCTATGGTCATGTTACTGAATCGTGACTTATGGTCCTGTTACTCAATTGTGGCTATGGTCATGTTGCTGAACCGTGGCTATGGTCATGTTACTCAAACGTGGCTATGGTCATCTTACTGAATCGCGGCTATGGTCATGTTACTGAATCGTGGCTATGGTCATGTTACTGAATCGAGGCTATGGCTATGTTGCTCAATCGTGGCTATGGTCATGTCAGTGAATCGTGGCTATGGTCATATTATTTAATCATGGCTATGGTCATGTTACTCAAACCGTATGGTCATGTCAGTGAATCGGCTATGGTCATTTTACTGAATCGAGCTATGGCATGTTATTGAATCGTGGCTATGGTCATGTTACTCAAACGTGGCTATGGTCATCTTACTGAATCGTGGGCTATGGTCATGTACCTCAATCGAATATGGTCATGTTACTGAATCGTGGCTATGGTCATGTTATTTAATCCATGGCTATGGTCATGTTACCAACCGTGGGCTTATGGTCATGTCAGTGAATCGTGGCTATGGTCATTTTAATGAATCAGCTATGGCATGTTATTGAGTCGTGGCTATGGTCATGTTACTCAAAAGTGGCTATGGTCATGTTACTGAATCGTGGCTATGGTCATGTCGCTGAATCGTGGCAATGGTCATGTTACTGAATCGTGGATATGGTCATGTTACCAAATCGTGGCTATGGTCATCTTACTCAATCGTGGCTATGGTCGATGTTGCTCAACTGTGGATATGGTCATGTTACCAAATCGTAGCTATGATCATGTTACTGAATCGCGGCTATGGTCATGTTATTGAATCGTGGCTATGGTCATGTTACTGAATCGCAGCTATGTTCATGATACTGAATTGCGGATATGGTCATGTCGGTAGAATCGTGGCTATGGTCATGTTGCCCAATCGTTGCTATGGTCATGTTACTCAATCGTGACTATGGTCATGTTACTGAATCGAGGCTATTTTCATTTTACTGAAACCTGGCTATGGTCATGTTACTCAACCGGCAATGTTCATGTTACTGAATCGGCTATGGTCATGTTACTTAAACCTGGTTGGTCATGTTACTCAACCGTGGCTTTGGTCATATTACTCAATCGCTGCTATGGTCATGTTCCTCAATCATAGCTATGGTCATGTTGCTCAATCGTGGCTTTGGACATGTTTACTCAATCGTGGCTATGGTCATGTTGCTCAACCGTGGGCTATGGTCATGTTGCTCAATCGTTGATATGGTCACAAGCTCAATCGTGGCTATGGTCATGTTGCCCAATCGTTGCTAATTCATTACTCAATCGTGACTATGGTCATGTTACTGAATCGAGGCTATTTTCCCTGTTTTACTGAAACCTGGCTATGGTCATGTTACTGAATCGATGCTATGGTCATGTTACTTAAACCTGGTTATGGTCATGTTACTCAACCGTGGCTATGGTCATATTACTCAGTCGCTACTGGTCATGTTCCTCAATCATAGCTATGGTCATGTTGCTCAATGGTGGCTTTGGTCATATTACTCAATGCGGGTTATGGTATTTTGCTCACCACGTGGCCTATGGTCATATTGCTCAATCGCTGATATGGTCGTTAATCAATCGTGGCTATGGTCATGTTGCTCAATCATAGCTATGGTCATGTTACTTCATATTTATGGTGTGTTACTGAATCGAGGCTATGGTCATGTTGCTCATTCGTGGCAATGGTCATGTTGCTGAACCGTGGCTATGGTCATGTTACTCAATCATGGCTATGGTCATGTTACTGAATCGCTGCTATGGTCATGTTATTACTGAATCACGGCTATGGTCATGTCAGTGAATCGTGGCTATGGTCATGTTGTCAATCGCGGCTATTTTCATGTTACTGAATCGCGGCTATAGTCATGTTACTGAAACCTGGCTATGGTCATGTTACTCAACCGTGGCTATGGTCATGTTATCAACCGTGCTATGGTCATGTTACTGAAACGTGGCTATGGTCACGTTACTGAATCGCACCTATGGTCATGGTAGCTCAATCTTGGCTATGGTCATGTCAGTGAATCGTGGCTATGGTCATGTTACTGAATTTTGGCTATGGTTTGTTATTGAATCGTTATTATTATCATATTACTCAACTGTGGCTAATGGTCATATTACATTGAATCGTGACTTGGTCCTGTTACCAATTGTGTGTGGTCATGTTGCGAACCCGTGGCTATGGTCATGTTACTCAATCATGGCTATGGTCATGCGTTACTGAATCGCGGGCTATGGTCACGCTACTGGAATCGTAGCTATGGTCATGGTCAATGAATCGTGGCTATGGTCATGTTACTCAACATTAATATGGTTATGTTATGAATCGCTGCGTATGGTCATGTTGTACTGAAACCTGGCTATGGTCATATTTATCAACCGTGGCATGGTCATGTTGTTCAATAGTGGCTATGGTCAGCGTTATTGAAGCGTGGCTATGGTCACGTTACTGAATATTACCTATGGTCATGGTAGTCAATCTTGGCTATGGTCATGTCAGTGAATCGTGGCTATGGTCATGTTACTGAATTGTGCTTGGTTTGTTATTGAATCGTGGCTATGGTGTGTTACTCAACCGTGGCTATGGTCATGTTACTGAATCATGGCTTATGGTCCTGTTACTCAATTGTGGCTATGGATGTGTTGCTCAACCGTTTCTGGTCATGTTGCTCAATCGCGGGCTATGGTCATGTTGCTCAATACGTAGCTATGGTCATGCTACTCAAAAGTGGCTATGGTCATCTTACTCAGTCGTGGCTATGGTCATGTTATTGGTGCGGCTATGGTCATGTTGCGAATCGTGGCTATGGTCATGTCGGTGAATCGTTGCTATGGCCATGTCGCTGAATTGTGGCTATGGTCATGTGTGGCAATGCGCCCCGCCCTGTGTGCATGTGTGTTAAGTGCTGTATGTTGCGTGGTGTTAATGTTGGTGTATAGTATTGGTACACGGATGTAAATGGGTCTGTGTTCCGTGTATTTAAAATATGTAGATTTGCATTTAGGCACGAGGAGGGCAAATCACTTCCGTGCTGGTTAAATGTAATATGTGAACACGGGGTTGCATGTAATGAATTCACGTGCTAGTTCAAATGAATAATTGGTGGTGGTCAACATGATATAGACACATTTCATTCCTCAGGGTTGTGTGTTCGGTGAGTGGTGAGTTGGAGAGCAGGTAATTGTGAAGAATAAACTCCCGTGTTTGTCTGTGTAATTCTGTTTTGTTTGTCTTTATTTTTGGTAAAGTGCAGGTAGCCTGTTTTGTGTTCAACCCTTTTATTTTCTGGTCTGTTAATTATTAAATACTGGCGATCAAGTATCAACTTTCCTAAAACTCCAAGTCTCTGTTGTTTATTTCCTGGATCTGGTCTGGCGCCACCCACTCGATTAGGTCTTTGTGACCACGTGGTGTCAGAACGGAGACGACAAGCCTCAGGACTCAAGGCAGAGCAGGAACCGCATTTTTTTGGTGGGAAAAAAAAAAAAAATATATTATATAAATATATATATATATATAAATAAATAAAAAAATGGGATGGAAGGGAGGATAAAGAGGTGAAGGACAGGGAGGAGGAGTGCCTAAGGGCCAGACATCCATGGCGATTTAACAAGCCAACGCCGGGGTGCCTCCTCTGCGACCAGGATCATCTGTTAGCCAATTGTCCCTTCCGCGGTTATGAGGAGGAGCCTGGCGTCCACAGCGGAGCGGGAGGAGCCTGGCGTCCACAGCAAGCGGAGGGCCCAGGCGTCCACAGCCCAAGCGGGAGGCCGAGCGTCCCTCGCCTGAGTGGGAGGAGCCCCAGGCGTCCCTACGCCTGGTGGGAGGAGCCCAGGCATCCCTCGTCTGAGTGGGGGGCAGACATCCCTAAGCCCAAGAGGGGGTGCATCCACAGTGAAAGGGAGCGTCCACAGCCCAAAAGGGAGAGTGGTCGTCCAGCCCAAAGGAGGAGTGGTCGCGTCCACAGCCGAAGGGAAGTCGGGGCTTCACCCTAGGACCCAAGCTGCCAGCAGAGGAGAATGCCTGCTGGTTCCCCTCCACCAGCAGAAGAACAATGCCTGCTGTCCCCCATCTACACCAGCAGGAGGAACAAGGCCTGCTGTCCCAGACAATCCACCAGCAGAGAGCATGCCTGTTGGGTTCCCCTGCTGCTGCGTCCCAAGGAGCCAGGGGAGGTTACAGGCTCAGCCCCTGAATTTTTCTGGGGGGGGAGGGCAGGATGTGGTGTCCCCAGCAGCCTCTGACATGCTGCTGAGGGGAGCCACGGCCACACCAGCCCAGCCATACAGCAGGGAGCCAGCACCCATACAGCCTCCCTCTGGTGGCCAACATCCAACCCCATGGCCACTGCCTCCACCACAGTCCCTGCAAGAGGGCAGAACCACACAGTCCCCTGCAGGAGGCAGAGCCACACCAGTCCCCCTGCAGCGTCAGGGAGACTACCGCTGCTCCACCTCCATGGTCAGGAGACTACAGCTGCTCCCACCTCCATCACCAGGAGACTGTGCTGCTCCCACCTCCACCGCTTCCGCCGCAGGGCAGGCAGCAGGACTGCCTCTGCCTCCGCCACCTCCTCACTTCCTCCACTGGGAGCAGGCAGCAGGAGCTGCCTCTGCCTCCACCACCGCCAGGAGCAAGGAGGAGCAGGGCTGCCTCTGCCTCCACCACCAGGGAACAGGGGCAGAAGGGCTGCCTCTGCCTCCACCACCGCCAGAACAGAGGGAGGAGGGCCTCTGCTTCCGCCACCTTCACCCGGCGGGAGACAGAGCAGCAGGGCTGCCTCTGCCTCATACCCTCCTCCCGTGGGGGCAGAGCAGCAGGGCTGCCTCTGCCTCCATGTGTCCACCAGCAGGAGTGGTGCTGCTGGGTCCCCTGTCCACCCAGCCAACGGGGGTGAATGCCTGCTGGGTCCCTTTCCTGCCAGCAGGAGGTGAATGCCTGCTGGGTTCAGATCCACCAGCAGGGGTGAATACCTGGGGTCCTCCACCAGCAGAGGATGAATGCCTGCTGGTATCCTCCCACCAGCGGGATGAATACCTGCTGGTATCACTTCCCCACCAGCAGAGGATGAATGCCTGCTGGGTATCACTTCCCCCACACACCATCCATGAATACCTGCTGGGAGCTGCCTCTGCCTCCATCATCATCAGGGATGGCATGCCTGCTTCTCCCTTCACCAGAATCTGAGACCCCAGATGCTGGTTCCTCAGCCTCCCTTGCATGGGCTGCTGAGGGAGGCTACGAGGAGAAAACCTCTCCCTTCATTAGAAGGAACACCAGGACCCCAGCTTGTCCCTGTCCCCTCCTAAACCGCCCAGGATGCCTGCCTGCTAAGCCCAAGGGATGCCCCTTGCAAAGCAGCCCATGCCTGCCTGGCCAGCCCAAGGATGCCTGCCTGCAACACCGCCTTCCCCAGGTCTTGTCTGGCACTCCTGCCTGTCATCCCTTTGTCGCTGGGGCTGCCTGCCTCCGCCCTGGGGCTGCCTGTTAAATCCCATAGCCTGCTCCCACCGCGCTCGCAAGGATGCCTGCTCCGCGTAAGCCTGGGCTGCCAGCCCATCGCCTGTGGGGCTGCCAGCCGCTCATCGCCTGGGGCTGCCAGCCGCTCCGCTCTGCCAGCCGCTCCCCTGGGGTTGCCAGCCGCTCCGCATCGCCTGGGGTTGCCAGCCGCTCCCTCATCGCCTGGGGTTGCCAGCCATCCCCGCTCGCCTGGGGTTGCCAGTGCCGCTCCGCAGAGTCTGTGGCGGAACCCTGGGGAGCTGCCCCACAGCCGGAGACTCCCCACTGCAGCAGTTTAGGGGTTGGGGAGGTCGCTCCCCACTGCAGCAGTCGCCTGCGGAGATCTGCCAGGTTGCTCGCATCCCCTGCAGGAAGTACACAATGTGGAACCCACTGGGGACCCCACCCTGAAAGAAGGTGGGGGAGGTCAGGAGACCTGCCCCACTGCAGCAGTTTAGCTGCCCGGAGATGTCAGTGGGGAGGTCGGAGACCTGCTCCCCACTGCAACAGTTCACTGCCGGAGATCGTGGGGGAGGTCTGGAGACCTGCTCCCACTGCAACTTCTTCAGCTGCCCGGAGGCCTGTGGTGGGAGCCCCACAAGGGGGAGACTGGCTACGAAGAAAGGGGGGAGAGGTCAGGAGACCAGCATCCCCGCAGCAATTTAGCTGCAGGAGTGGACCAACTGCTGTCAGCCGTGCCACTACCCGGCAGGGGGTGCTGACAGCACATTGCCATTCATGGAGCCTGAAACCTCCCTTCCAGCCCGAGACTTTGTCCTGGACTGCTGGGTTTTCAAGGGGAGGTGGCCGTTGAGGCCATGTGTGCTTGCCCTGGGGGGGGGGTATATGTGGCAATCGCCCGCCCTGTGTGCATCCCCGTGTGTTATTAGATGTTGTATGGTCGCGTGTGTTAATGTTGGTGTATAGTCATTGGTTTTACGGGATATAAGCGGGTCTGTGTTTCGTGTATTTAAAATGTATAATTGTATTTAGGCGCGGGATTGCACATCACTGCGATGCATTTAAATGTAATATCTGAGCCGCGAGGTTGCATAATTAATTCCGTGCTGGGATTCAAAGTGAATAATTAATTGGTAATTGAATCCAGCACAACAGGTATAAATAGATGCACATTTTCATTCCTAAAGGGTGTTTGTGAGTGGAGAGCGGAGGAGAGGAGGAGAACTAAAAAGTAAAATATGGAGTACTACAGCGTGCTGGAATAGCCAACCGCGGTACTTATTCGCCGTTTGTCGCTTGTTTTTTGTGTTTTGTTTTGTTTCTGTTTTATTTTTTGGCTCCAGTGCAGTGTCCTGTTTTATGTTTAAAACCCTTTTATTTTCTGGTCTGTTAATTGTTAAAATACTAGTAGCGATCAACGCTCAGCTTCCTAAAACTCCAAGTCTCTGTTGTTTATTTCCCTGGATCTGGTCTGGCGCCACCCACTCCCGGCCGATCTTTGTGGCGTCATGTTACTGAATCGTGGTTATGGTAATGTACCTCAATCCATTATTATGGTCATGTACTGAATCGTAGCTATGTCATGTTATTGAATATGACTATGGTCATGTTATTGAATCGGTAGCTATGGTCATGCTGCTGAACCATGGCTATGGTCATGTTACTCAATCGCTATAATGGTCATGTTACTGAATCGCCGGCTATGTTCATGTTACTGAATTGCGGCTATGGTCATTTACTGAATCGCCGGGCTATGGTCATGTCAGTGATTCGTAGCTATGCTCATGTCAGTGAATCGGGCTATGGTCATATTGCTGAATCGTACTATGGTATGTTACCAATCGTGGCTATGGTCATTTTGCTCAACCGGCTATAGTCATGTATTGAATAGCGCCTGGTCATGTTACTGAATTGCGGCTATGGTCATTTTGCTGAATCGCTGCTATGGTCATGTCAGTGATTCGTGGCTATGCTCATGTCAGTGAATCGTGGCTATGGTCATTTACTGAATCGTGGCTATGGTATGTTATTGAATCGGCTATGGTCATATTGCTCAAACGTAGCTATGGTCATCTTACTGAATCGTGGCTTATGGTCATTCTACTCAATCGTGGCTATGGTCATGTTGCTCAACCCCGTGTCTATGGTCATGTTGCTGAATAAATGGCTTTTGGTCATGTTACTCAATCGTTGCTGTTGTCATGTTACTCAACCGTGGCTATGGTCATGTTGCTCAACGTGCACTATGGTCATATTGCTCAATCGTAGCTATGGTCATACTACTCAAAAGTGGCTATGGTCATGTTACTCAGTCGTGAAGCTATGGTCATGTTACTGAATCGTGACTATGGTCATGTTACTGAATTGTGGCTATATACATATACCTCAATCGTGACTATGGTCATGTTACTGAATCGTGACTATGGTCATGTTATTTAATCATGGCTATGGTCATGTTACTCAACCGTGGCTATGGTCATGACAGTGAATCGGCTATGGTCATGTTGCTAAACCGTGGCTATGGTCATGTTACTCAACCATGGCTATGGTCATGTTACTAAATCGTGGCTATGGTTATGTTACTGAATCGAGGCTATGGTCATGTTGCTCAATCGTGGCTATGGTCATGTTGCTGCACCGTGGCTATGGTCATGTTACCCAATCATGGATATGGTCATGTTACTGGATGGCTATATTCATGTTACTGAAACGGCTATGGTCACGTTACTGAATCGTACCTATATGGTCATGGTAGTCAATCTTGGCTATGGTCATGTCAGTGAATACATTAGCTATGGTCATTTTTACTAAATTGTAGCTATGGGTATGTTTATTGAATCGTGGCTATGGATCATATTACTCAACGTGGCTATGGTCATCTTACATGAATCGTGGCTATGGTAATGTACCTCAATGACTATGGTCATGTTACTGAATAAATAGCTATGGTCATTATTATTTAATAATGCTATGGTCATGTTATTGAATCGTGGCTATGGTCATGCTGCTGGAACCATAGCTATGTCATGTTACTCAATCATGGCAATGGTCATGTTACTGAATCGGCTATGTTCATGTTACTGAATTGCGTATGGTCATTTTACCTGAATGGCGGCTATGGTCATGTCAGTGATTCGTGGCTATGCTCATGGCCAGTGAATCGTGGCTATGGTCATATTACTGAATCGTGGCTGGTATGTTACTCAATCGCATATGGTCATTTTGCTCAACCGTACAGAGTCATGTTGTATTGAATAGCGCTATGGTCATGTTACTGAATTGCGGCTATGGTCGTTTTGAATCGCTATGGTCTTGCGTCAGTGATTCGTGGCTATGCTCATGTCAGTGAATCGTGGCTATGGTCATATTACTGAATCGTGGCTATGAGTTGTATTATTGAATAAGTGGCTATGGTCATGTTACTCAACCGTGGCTATGGTCATCTTACTGAATCGTGGCTTATGGTCATGCTACTCAATCGGCTATGGTCATGTTGCTCAACCGTGTCTATGGTCATGTTACTGAATCGTGGCTTTGGTCATGTTACTCAATCGTTGCTGTTGTCATGTTGCTCAACCGTAGCTATGGTCATGTTGCTCAATCGTGGCTATGGTCATATTGCTCAATCGTATATGGTCATGCTACCAAAAAGTGGCTATGGTCATGTTATATTCGTGGCTATGGTCATGTTACTGAATCGTGGCTATGGTCATGTTGCTGAATTGTGGCTATATACATATACCTCAATCGTACCTATGGTCATGTTACTGAATCGTGACTATGGTCATGTTATTTAATCATGGCTATGGTCATGTTTACTCAACCGTGGCTATGGTCGACAGTGAATGTGGCTATGGTCATGTTAAGCAACCGTGGCTATGGTCATGTTACTCCAACAGTCATAATAAATCTATGGTCATGTTACTGAATCGTGGCTATGGTTATATTTACTGAATCGCGCTATGGTCATGTTCAATACAATCGCTGGTCGTATTTGCTGCACCGCGGATATGGTCATGTTACTCAATCATGGATATGAACTCATGTTACTGGATACGTGGCTATATTCATGCTGCTGAATCGCTTGATGGTCATGGTCACGTTACTGAATCGTACCTATGGTCATTTTACTCAATCTTGGCTATGGTATGTCCAGTTGAATCGTGGCTATGGTCATTTTACTAAAACGTGGCTATGGTATGTTGCTCATACGTGGCTATGGTCGTATTTGCTGATTCATGGCTATTGTCATGTTGCTGATCGTGGCTTTGGTCATGTTATTGAATACCGTGGATATGGTCATGTTACTCAACCGTGCCTATGGTCATGACTTGAATTGTGGCTATGGTCATGTTGCTCAACCCGTGGCTATGGTCATGTTACTGAATCGTGGCTATGAATTAAATGTACTGAATCATCGTTGCTATGGTCATGTTAGTCGATGCGTGGCTATGGTCATATTGCTCAGCCATTAGCTATGGTGAAGTTACTGAATTCGTGGCTATGGTCATGTTGCTGAATCGTGGCTATGGTCATGTTACTGAATACATGCTTATGATCATGTTACTCAATCGTGGTGATGGTCATGTTACTCAACCCGTGGCTATGGTCATGTTATTGAATCGTGATATGGTAATATTATAATCGTGGCTATGGTCATGTTGCTCAAACATAGCTATGGTCATGATACTATTCGTCATCCTATGGTCATGTGGCTATACCCGTATATGGATATATGGTCATGTTACTGAATCGTAGCTATGATCATGTTACTGAATCGCTGCTATGGTCATGTTATTGAATCGTGGCTATGGTCATGTTACTGAATCGCAGCTATGTTCATGATACCGGAATTGCGGATATGGTCATGTCAGTGAATGGCTATGGTCATGTTGCCCAATCGTTGCTATGGTCATGTTACTCAATCGTGACTATGGCGTTACTGAATCGAGGCTATGGTCATTTTACTGAAACCTGGCTATGGTCATGTTACTCAACCGCAATGTTCATGTTACCTGAATCGATGCTATGGTCATGTTACTTAAACCTGGTTATGGTCATGTTACTCAACCGTGGCTATGGTCATATTACTCAATCGCTGCTATGGTCATGTTCCTCAATCATAGCTATGGTCATATTTTGCTCAATCGTGGCTTTGGTCATGTTACTCTACACATATGGCTATGTTGCTCAACCGTGGGCTATGGTCATGTTGCTCAATCGATTGATATGGTCACACTCAATCGTGGCTATGGTCATGTTGCTCAATCATGGCTATGGTCATGTTACTAATCGTGGCTATGGTCATGTTACTGAATCGAGGCTATGGTCATGTTGCTCATTCGTGGCAATGGTCATGTTGCTGAACCGTGGCTATGGTCATGTTACTCAATCATGGCTATGGTCATGTTACTGAATCGCTGCTATGGTCATGTTACTGAATCACGGCTATGGTCATGTCAGTGAATCGGCTATGGTCATATTGCTCAATCGTGGCTATTTTCATGTTACTGAATCGCTGCTATAGTCATGTTACTGAAACCTGGCTATGGTCATGTTACTGGAACGGGCGTGGTCAGCATGGTCACGTTACGCGGTAGCCGAATCTGGCTATGGTCATGGTAGTGAATCTTGGCTATGGTCATGTTAATAATCGTGGCTATGGTCATGTTACTGAATCATGGCTATGGTTTTGTTACTGAATCATGGCTATGGTCATGTTACTCAATCGTGACTTATGGTCCTGTTACTCAATTGTGATATGGTCCTGTTGCTCAACCGTGGCTATGGTCATGTTGCTGAACCGTGCCTATGGTCATGTTACTCAATCATGGCTATGGTCATGTTACTGAATCGTAGCTATGGTCATGGTCTGAATCGTGGCTATGGTCATGTTGCGTCAATCGTGGCTATGGAATCGTAGCTTTTACTGAAACGTGGCTATGGTTGTGTTTGCTGAATCGTATATGGTCATGTTACTCAAAACAGTGGCTATGGTCATGCTATTGAAACGTGGCTATGGTCATGTTGCTGAATCGTGGCTATGGTCATGTTATTGAAGCGTGGCTATGGTCATGTCAGTGAATCGTGGGCTATGGTGGTGAGTTACTCAATCTTGGCTATGGTTTGTTAGTGAATCGTGGCTATGGTCAAGAATAACCGTGGCTATGGTTTGTTATTAGAATCATAGCTATGGTCATGCTACCAACACGCGGCTATGGTCATGTTACTGAATCAAGCAGTCATGCTACTCAAAAGTGGCTATGGTCATCTTACTCAAACCTGGCTGGCTCATGTTACTGAATGTGGCTATGGTCATATTACACAGAAACCTGGCTATGGTCATATTTAAACGTATGGCTATGGTCATGTTACTGAATCGTGGCTATGGTCATTTTATTGAAAGGCGGTATGGCTATGGTCATGTCGGACATGAAACGTGGCTATGGTCATTTACTGAATACGTACAGCTATAGCATGTACCTGAATACGCGAATATGGACATGTTACTGAATCGTGTATGGTGGTCTTATTTAATCATGGCTATGGTCATGTTACAAACCGTGGCTATATGGTCATGTCAGTGAATCGTGGCTATGGTCTTATTTAATCATGGCTATGGTCATATTTATTCAACACGTGGCTATGGTCATGTCAGTGAAACGTGGCTATGGTCATCTTACTGAATCGCAGCTATAGTATGTTATTGAGTCGTGGCTATGGTCATGTTACTGAATCGTAGATATGGTCATCTTACTGAATCGCAGCTAAGGTCATGTCGCTCAATCGTGGCAATGGTCATGTTACTGAATTGTGGATGGTCATGTTACTGAACTGCTGCTATGGTCATGTATTAATAAGTGGCTATGGTCATGTTACTGAATCGCAGCTATGATCATGTTACTGAATGTGGATATGGTCATGTCAGTGGAATCGTGGCTATGGTCATGTTGCCCAATCGCAGCTATGGTCATGATACTGAATCGTGGATATGGTCATGTTACAGTGGTCGAGGCTATGGTCATTTTACTGAAACGTGGCTATGGTCATGTTACCCAACCGTGACAATGTTCATATTACTGAATCGATGAGGTCATTTATGGTCATTTATGAAACCTGGCTATGGGTCAATGTTACTCAACCGTGGCTATGGTCATGTTGCTCAATCGCGGGCTGGTCATGTTACTTACCGTGGTTATGGTCATGTTACCAACCGTGGCTATGGTCATATTATAATGCTATCGCTGATAATGGTAGTCATATTTAACAACGTGGCTATGGTCATGTTGCTCAATGGCTATGGTCATGTTGCTTAATCATTAGCTATGGTCATGTTACCGAATACGAGGATATGGTCATGTTGCTCATTCGTGGCAATGGTCATATTTATGAACCGTGGCTATGGTCATGTTACTAATACATGGCTATGGGCATGTTACTGAATTGGCGGTTATGGTCATGTTAATGAATCACGGCAATGGTCATGTTGCTGAATCGTGGCTATGGTCTTGTTACTCAATCATGCTATTTTCATGTTGCTATTGAATCTATGGTCATAGTCATGTTACTATGAAACCTGGCTATGGTCATAAACATTGAAACGGGCTCAATGGTCATGTTACTGAATCGCGGCTATGGTCATGGTACTGGTCACCTGGCTATGGTCATGTCAGTGAATCGTTGGCTATGGTCATGTTACTGAATCAGGCTATATGGTCATGTTTGTGAATCTTAGCTATATGGTCATGTCAGTGAATCGTGGCTATGGTCATGTTACTGAATTGTGGCTATGGTTTGTTGTTACTGAATTGTGGCTATGGTCATGTTACTCAACCGTGGCTATGGTCATGTTACTCAATCATGGCTTATGGTCCTGTTACTCCAATTGTGGCTATGGTCATGTTGCTGAACCGTGGCTATGGTCATGGTCTCAATCGTGGCTATGGTCATGTTGCTAACCGGCTATGGTGCGTTGAAATCGTAACTATGGTCATGGTACTCAAACCTGGCTATGGTCATGTTACTCAATCAGGCTATGGTTTATGTTACTCATGGTGGCTATATGTTATTGAAACCTGGCTGTGGTCGCGTTACTGAATCGTGGCTATGGTCATGTTACTCAATGGTAGCTATGGTCATGTTGTTGAATCGTGGCTATGGTTCATGTTATTGAATTGTGGCTATGGTGATGGTATTGAATCATGGCTATGGTCATGTTAGTGAATCGTGGCTATGGTCATGTTACTGAATTGTAGCTATGGTCCTTATTGAATCCTCAATGGTCATGTTACTCAACGATAGCTGGTCATGTTGCTGAATAAGTGGCTATGGTCCTGTTACTCAAACGTGGCTATGGTCATCTTGCTGAATCGCGCTATGGTGTATTACTGAATCGTATGGTCATCTTACTGAATCGAGGCTATGGTCATGTTGCTGAATACGTTAGCTATGGTCATGTTACTGAATCGAGGCTATGGCTCATTTTACTCAATCGTGGCTATGGTCATGTCAGTGAACAGTGGCTATGGTCATGTTATTTAATCATGGCTATGGTCATTTTACTGAATCAGTAGCTATGGTCATGTTATTGAATCGTGGCTATGGTCATTTTACTGAATCGTGGCTATGGTCATGTTATTGAATCTAGTAGCTATGGTCATGTTACTGAATGGTGGCTATAGTCTGTATTTACTCAGTCATTGGCTATGGTGTATTACTGATTCATATCTGTGTCATGTTACTGAATCGTGGCTATGGTCATGTTATTAGTCGTGGATATGGTCAGCATTGCTCAGCGCGTTTGCCGGTGTGTTTTCTGAATCATTTATGGTCATGTTTCTCAGCATTAGCTATGGTCATATTAATCAACCGTGGCTATGGTCCGCATGTTACAGATAAATTGGCTATGGTCATGTTACTGAATCGTTGCTATGGTCATGTTACTCAATCATGGCTATGGTCTTATTAACTCAACCATTAGCTATAGTCATATTCTCAAACATGGCTATGGTCATGTTGCTCAACCGATGGCTATGTGGTCATATTCCTGAAAAGTGGCTATGTTCATGTTGCTGAATCCTGGCTATTGTCATATTTATTCAGTTGTGGCTATGGTAATGTTATGATTCATGGCTATGGTTATTTTACTAGTCATTGGCTATGGTCATGTTGTTTCAACCATTTCTATGGTCATGTTACTGATTCATGGCTATTGTCATGTGTTATTGTTCGTGGCTATGGTCATGTTATTGAATCGTGGATATGGTCATGTTGCTCAACGTGCCTATGGTCATGTTACTACGAATTGCGGCAATGGTCATGTTTCTCAAGCGCATTGGCTATGGTCATGTTAGCTCAACCGTGTATATGGTCATATTACTGAATCATAGCTGGTCATGTCACTGAATGGTTGCTATGGTCATGTGTTTACTCAATCGTGGCTATGATCATGCTTGCTCAACTGTGGCTATGTTGAAGTTACTGAATGCAATGGCTATGGTCATGTTCCTGAATAGTGGCTATGGTCATGTTACTGAATCGCAGCTATGATCATGTTACTCAATCGTGGTGGTGTCATGTTGCTCAACCTTGGCTAGGTCATGTTACTGAATCATTGGCTATGGTCATGTTGCAGATAAATTGGCTGTGTCATGTTACTGAATCGTGGCTATTGTCAAATTATTGAGTATTGGTATGGTCATTTTACTGAATGTTGCTATGGTCATGATACTCAGTCATGAAACATGGTCATGTTATGAATCATTAGCTATGAATCATTTTACTGAATGCGTGGCTGTGGTCATTTTCTGAATGCGTGGCTATGGTCATGTTACTTTCAATCATGGCTATGGTCATGTTACTCAACGTGGCTATGGTCATGTTGCTCAACCTTGGATTATGGTCATGTTACTGAATCATTGGCTATGGTCATGTTGCTTTGAATGCATTGGCTATGGTCATGTTGCTTTGAATCATTAATATGGTCATGTTGCTCAACATGGCTATGGTCATGTTACTGAATCGTCGCTATGGTCATGTTACTCAAAGCGTGGCGATGGTGATGTTACTCAACCGTGGCTATAGTCATGTTACTGAATAGTGGCTATGTTCATGCTGCTGAATGTTGCTATTGTCATCTTACTGAATCGTAGCTATGATTCATTTTTCCCTGAATGTCATTGGCTATGGTCATGTTACTCAATCATAGCTATGGGTCATGTTACCAATTCATGGCTATGGTTATGTTACTGAATAAGTAGCTATGGTCATGTTATTCAACCGTGCTTTATGGTAATGTTACTGATTCATGGCTATGGTATTTTACTGAATAAGTGGCTATGGTCATGTTATTCAACCATTAGCTATGGTCATGTTACTGATTCATGGCTATTGTCATGTTATTGAATCGATAGCTATGGTCATGTTGTTGGTCGTGGATATGGTGTGTTACTCAGCGTGCCTATGGTTCATGTTTCTGAATCGGCATTTCTTGTTCGTTTCTCAAAATGTGGCTATGGTCATGTTCAACTCAACGTGGCTATGGTCATTTTACTGAATCGATGGCTATGGTCATGTTACTCAGGTCGTGGCTATGGTCATGTTATGATTCATGGGTATGATTTATTTTACTGAATCATTGGCTATGAATTCGTATTTATTCAGCCGTGGCTATGGTGAAGTTACTGAATGCGTGGCCTGTGGTCATGTTGCTGAATGCGTGGCTGTTGTCGTATTTACTGAATGCAGTGGCTATTGTCGTATTTATTGGTGCCAGATTTATGGTCATTTTACTGAATCGTTACTATGGTCATGATACTCAGTCATGGCTATGGTCATGTTACTGAATCATGGCTATGGTCATTTACACTGAATCACCTATGGATGTATTTATTCAACCGTCAGCTATGGTCATGATAATCAACAGTGGCTATGGTCATGTTACTGAATGGTGGCTATGAATTCATGTCAATGAATGCGTGGCTATGGTCATGTTACTCAACCATGGATATGAGATAATGTTACTCAGCGTGGCTATGGTCATGTTACTGAATCATGGCTATTATCCACGTTACTGAATCATGATTATGGTCATGTTGCTCAACCGTGGCTATGGTGTGTTAATCAGCAGTGGCTATTGTCATGTTATTTACTGAATGTGGCTATGGTCCACGTTATGAATCGTGGCTATGGTCATCATTACTGAATCATGGCTATGGTCATATTACTGAATCATTGGTTATGGTCATGTTATTCTTGTGTTGGTTATGGTCATGTTACTCAATCGTTACTATGGTCAATGATGTTGCTGAATGGTGGCTATGGTCGTATTACTCATTCGCTGGCTATGGTCATGTGTTGTGAATCATGGCTATCGTCATGTTACTGGTCGTGTATGATCATGTTATTGAATGTTGACTACGGTCATGTTACTCAACCGTGGCTATGGTCATGTCGGTGATTTGTGGCTATGGTCATGTTATTCAGCCGTGGCTATGGTGAGGATACTGAATGGTGGCTATGGTGTGTTGCTGAATCGTGGCTATTGTCGTATTTTGAATATGGCTATTGTCATGTTATTGTGGTGTGGGTATGGTCATTTTACTGAATCGTTGCTATGGTCATGATACTCAGTCATGGCTATGGTCATGTTACTGAATCCTTGGCTATGGTCATTTTACTGAATCTTACCTATGGTCATGTTATTCAGCCCGTCGCTATGGTCATGATAATCAACAGTGGCTATGGTCATGTTACTGAATAGTGGCTATGGTCATGTCAATGAATCGTGGCTATGAATGTGTTACTCCAACCATGAATATGGTCATGTTACTCAACGTGGCTATGGTCATGTTACTGGAATAGCGGCTATTATCCGTTACTGAATCATGATTATGGTCATGTTGCTCAGCCGTGGCTATGGTCATGTTAATCAACAGTGGCTATTGTCATGATTTACTGAATGGCGGCTATGGTCCGTTACTGAATGCGTGGCTATGGTCATGTTACTGAATGCGTGGCTATGGTCATGTTACTGAATCGTTGCTTTATAGTCCGTAATGTTACTCAATCGTGGCTATGGTCATATTGCTCAGCCGTGGCTATGGTGAAGTTACTGAATGCATTGGCTATGGTCATGTTGCTGAATCATGGCTATGGTCATGTTGCTGAATGCATCTATGATCGTATTTGCTCAGTGCATTGGTTATGGTCATATTTACTGAATCGTGGCTATAGTCCGTTACTGAATCGTGGTTATGGTCATGTTGTCAACCGTGGCTTAGGTCATGATGTTAATCAACAGTGGCTATTGTCATGTTACTGAATCATTATTTATGGTCACGTTACTGAATCGTGGCTATGGTCGTGTTACTGAATCATGGCTATGGTCATATTAAGAATGCATTGGATTTACATGGTCATGTTATTCAGCAGTGGATTTATGGTCATGTTACTCAATCGTTGCTATGGTCATGTTGTGAATCTAAACATGAATTAATATTTACTCATTCATGGCTATGGTCATGTGGATTGAATCATGGCTGCTCGTCATGTTACTGGTCGTGGCTATAATCATGTTATTGAATCGTGACTGGTCATGTTATTTATAACCCGTGGCTATGGTCATGTCAGTGATTTGTGGCTATGGTCATGTTACTGAATGCGATGGCTATGGTCATGTTATTGGATCATGACTATAGTCGCTGTTTATAACCGTGGATATAGTAATTTACTCAATGCATTTGGCTGGTCATGTTGCTCAGCAGTGGCTATTTCATGTTACTTAATCGGCCTCTATGGTCATGTTACTGGTCATTGGCTATGGTCATGTTACTGAATCGTTGCTATAGTCATGTTGCTCAATGGTGGCTGGTCATATTGCTCCAACCGTGTGGCTATGGTGAAGTTACTGAATCGTGGCTATGGTATGTTGCTGAATCATGGCTATGGTCATGTTGCTGAATCATCTATGATCATGTTACTCAATTAAGTGGTTATAGGTCGTATTTACTGAATGTCATTGGCTATAGATACGTATTACTGAATCGTGGTTATGGTCATGTTTGCTCTGGCCGTGTGCCATTCATGTTAATCGTGGTGGCTATTGTCATGTTGCCTGAATCATTGGCTATGGTCCGCGTTACTGAATCGTGGCTATGGTCATGTTACTGAATCATGGCTATGGTCATATTACTGAATGCGTGGTTATTGTCACGTTATTCAGCTTGTGGACCCATGGTCTATGTTACTCAATGCGTTGCTATGGTCATGTTGCTGAATCGCGGCTATGGTCATGTTACTCATTCATGGCTATGGTCATGTAAAATGAATCATGGCTGGTCATGTTACTGAATAAATTAAGCTATGGTCATGTTACTCCAAAGGCGTGGCTGTTGTCATCTTACTGAATGTGGCTATGGTCATTTTACTGAATCGTGGCTATGGTCATTTTACTCAATCATGGCTATGGTCATAGAACATAAGAACATAAGAAGTTTACAAGCGAGAGGAGGCCATTCAGCCATCTTGCTTCGTTTGGTTGTTAGTAACTTATTGATCCCAGAATCTCATCCAGTACTTCTTAGGATCCCAGGTGTCAGCTTCAACAAGCAGTACTGGGGGATTGGTTCAGACCCTCACAATTCTCTATTAAAAAAGTGCCTCCTATTTTCTGTTCTAGAATGCCCCTTTATCTAATCTCATTTATGACCCTGGTCCTTTTTTTTCTTTCAAGTCAAAGAAAGTCCCAGTTTGACATTGTCTATACCTTTGGGATTTTGAATGTTTTGAATCAGATGTAGCGTAGTCTTCTTTGTTCAAGACTGAATAATTCAATTCTTTTAGCCTGTCTGCATCGACATGCCTTTTAAACCAGGGATAATTCTGGTTGCTCTTCTTTGCACTCTTTCTAGAGCAACAATATCCTTTTTATACTTGAGGGTGACCAAGAACTGAACACAATATTCCCTGGGTGAGGTCTTACTAATAATGCATTGTAGAGTTTCAACATTACTTCCCTTGATTTAAATTCAACACTTCTCACAATATATCCAAAACATCTTGTTAATACTTTTTATATAGCTTCCCCATTGTCTAGATAGAGACATTTCTGAGTCAACATAAACTCCTAGGTCTTTTTCATAGTTCCCTTCTTCCAGATTTCACTATCTCCCATATGATATTTATAATGAACATTTTTATTGCCCGCATGCAATACTTTACACTTTTCTCTATTAGAATTTCATTTGCCATAATATCTGCCCAATTTGAATCGGTCTAGATCATTTTAGATGACCTTTGCTGCTTCAACAGTGTCTACCCTCCTCCCTATTTTTGTGTGGAGTCTGCAAATTTAACTTGAGTTTGCTTACTATATCAAATTCTAAATCATTAATGTAGATTGGGAATAGCAGAGGGACCTAATACTGATCCCCTGTGGTACACCACTGGTTTACCTCACTCCATTTCGGTTTCTCCTCTAATCCGGTACTTTCTGTTTTTTCTACCTGTTAACCACTCCCTAATCCATGTGCATGCATTTCCTTGAATCCCTACTCTTTGGATTCAGTTTGAGAATTAATCTTTTATGCGGGACTTTGTCAAAGCTTTCTGGAAATCTAAATAGACCATGTTGTGTGCTTTGCCAGTTGTCCATTTTTTCAATGGG
>CM072688.1:11348081-11395882 GCA_036884735.1 Huso huso | reverse complement strand
TTGCAGATATGGTCATGTCAGTGAATCGTGGCTATGGTCATGTTGTCAATCGTTGCTATGGTCATGTTACTCAATCGTGACTATGGTCATGTTACTGAATCGAGGCTATGGTCATTTTACTGAAACCTGGCTATGGTCATGTTACTCAACCGTGGCAATGTTCATGTTACTGAATCGATGCTATGGTCATGTTACTTAAACCTGGTTTTTATGGTCATGTTACTCAACCGTGGCTATGGTCATATTACTCAATCGCTGCTATGGTCATGTTCCTCAATCATAGCTATGGTCATGTTGCTCAATCGTGGCTTTGGTCATGTTACTCAATCGTGGCTATGGTCATGTTGCTGAACCGTGGCTATGGTCATGTTGCTCAATCGTTGATATGGTCGTTACTCAATCGTGGCTATGGTCATGTTGCTCAATCATGGCTATGGTCATGTGTCACAAAGACGGCCGGAGTGGGTGGCGTCAGACCAGAAGCAGGAAATAAACAGACAGAGATGTGTGGGTTTGGGAGGCTGAGCGTGATCAAGCCAGCATTTAATAATTAAGAGACAGAACAGAAAATAAAAGGTTTTAACAGACAAAAAACACAGGACACGGCACTTGCGCCAAAAAATAAATAGACGAACAAAACGGACTAGACAGTGCACAGACAGACGAATAAAACACGGTGAGCAGATAACACTTATATTTACGCTTTTTCACTTTTTAGTTACTCCTTCTCTCCCGTTCTCCACCACGAAACACCCAACCACGAAAAGTGACAGAAAATGTGTCTATATATACTGTTTGTGCTGGGATTCATTACTAATTAATTATTCACTTGAATCCAGCACATGAATTAATTCTGTGCAACCCCGTGCTCACATATTACATTTAACCAGCACGTGAAGTGATTTGTGCTCTCCTCGTGCCTAAATACAAATCTACACTTTTTTAAATCACACGTGAAACACAGACCCGTTTATATCCCGTGTACCAATCTATACACCAACATTTAACACACGCACGCAACATACAACACATAATAAGCACACAGGGCGGGGCACATTGCCACATATACCCCCCTGTGCAAAGCACACATGGCCTCAACGGCCACCTCCCCCTTAAAAAAAAATCCAGCAGTCCAGGCCAAAGTCTCGGGCTGGGAAGGAGGCTTCAGTGGGCCCATGGCTGGCCATGCTGTCAGCACCCCTGCCGGTAGTGGCACAGCTGACAACCTGCTGGTCCATGCCTGCAGCGAATTGCTGGGGATGCTGGTCTCCTGACCTCTCCCCTTTCTTCGTAGCCGGTAGCTCCCCTTGGTGGGGCTTGAGCCACAGTACTTCCAGCAGCAAAGAAGCTGCAGTTTGAGCAGGTCTCCTGACCTCCCCCCACGATCTCCTGCAGCGAAATCCTGCTGCAGTGGGAGCAGGTCTCCGGACCTCCCCACGATCTCCGGCAGCAAAACTGCTGCAGTGGGGAGAAGGTCCCGGACCTCCCCCCACGATCTCCGGCAGCGAAACTGCTGCTGGGGTTGGTGGTCTCCCAGACCTCCTCCCCCCTTCTGGGGTGGCGACAGCCCCTTTCTGGGGGGCTCCGCCACCCGCTCCCTGTGGTGGAGGTGCGGCAAGCAGAGACAGCTCCTGCTGTTCTGCTTCTGGCAGTGGCGGAGGCAGAGGCAGCCCTGCTCCTCTGCTCCTGGAAGTGGCAGAGGCAGCCCTGCCCTCTGCTCCTGGAAGTGGTGGAGGCAGAGGCAGCCCCGCCCTCTCCTCGTGATGGTGGGGAAAGTGATACCAGCAGGCATTCATCCTCTGCTGGTGGGAAAGTGATACCAGCAGGTATTCATCCTCTGCTGGTGGAAAGGGACAGCAGGTATTCACCTCTGCTGGTGGACGGGAACCCAGCAGGCATTCACCCTCTGCTGGTGGACGGGGACCCAGCAGGCCTTCACCCTCTGCTGGTGGACAGGGGACCCAGCAGGCATTCACCCTCTGCTGGTGGACAGGGACCCAGCAGGCATTCACCCCTCTGCTGGTGGACAGGGACCCCAGGCATTCACCCTCTGCTGCAGGGACATGGCGGAGGCAGAGGCAGCTCCTGCTGCTCTGCTCCTGTCGGTGGAGGAAGCAGAGGCAGCTCCTGCTGCTCTGCCCTGCTGGTGAAGGTGGCGGAGGCAGAGGCAGCCCTGCTGCTCTGCTCCCTGCCGGTGAAGGTGGGAGCAGTGTGTAGTCTCCTGGCGACGAGGTGGTGGGAGAACCCAGTCCCCTGGCTTATGAAGGTGGAGAAGCGTGTAGTCTCCTGGCGACGAAGGTGGGCAGCATGTAGTCCCCCTTTCAGGGACTGGTGCTGCTCTGCCTCTCTTGCAGGGGACTGGCGGCTCTGCCTCTTGCAGGGGACTGGCGCGGCTCTGCCTTTTCTTGCAGGGGACTGAGGCGGCTCTGCCCCTATTGCAGGGGACTGGTGCGGCTCTGCCTCGGAAGGGGAAACCAGCAGGCATTCTTCCTCTGCTGGTTGTGTTGGGGAAACCAGCAGGCATTCTTCCTCTGCTGGTTGTGCTGGGGGAAATCAGCAGGCATTCTTTCCTCTGCTGGTTGTGTTGGGAAAACCAGCAGGCATTCTTCCTCTGCTGGTTGTGCTGGGGAAACCAGCAGGCATTCTTCCTCTGCTGGTTGTGCTGGGGAAACCAGCAGGCATTCTTGCTCTGCTGGTGAAGGTGGGAACAGCTGCCTCTCAGGCTTCGGATTCCCGCGGGTCCCCCCTGCCTGGCGCTGGACGCCACGGTCCCCCTGTCTGGGCGCTGGACGCTGGGTCCCCTGCCTGGGCTTAGTTCCTCCCTCTTCATATTGGGTGGGGCATATGGCTAACATGGCGCCCATAAGCCCCACAGCCAGGGCATAACTCTGCCGCAGGTTCTTTAAAACCTCCCAGCCATCATCATCCTCCCTTTTGGGCTGTAGATGCTCTTGGCTCCCGCTGGGCTGTGGACGCCAGGCTCCTCCCGCTGGGCTGTGGACGCCAGGCTCCCCCCCGCTTGGGCTGTGGGACGCCAGGCTCCTCCCCGCTTGGGCTGTGGATGCTCAGGCTCCTCCCGGGCCGGGCTGTGGACGCCAGGCTCCTCCCGGCCGGGCTGTGGGACGCCAGGCTCCTCCCGCCGGGCTGTGGACGCTCAGGCTCCCTCCCGCTCGGGCTGTGGATGCTCAGGCTCCTCGGGCTCAGGTACTGGAGAGGGCAGCGACTGCCCTCTCCCCTCTTGCTCACTGGGCATCCTCCCATGTCTGCAGCTAGGTACCCCAACACCACCATGGTGAGGTCACCAACGGATGACGGTTGTGCTGTTGCTCCCAGTCCTCCCATCATTTCCCATCTCGCATCTGCAGCGCGTGAATAACCCAGGGGAGGTCACTGGCGGTTCCCCTCGGGTGCACCAGCCAGTCCCATATTTCCCGGACGGTGGGGAACCCGTGGCAGTGGGGGTAGAGGGGTGGCTACTGCCCCGTTGTGGCTGTCCTCCTCCCAGTCCGCATGCAGGATGAGTGCTGCAGCTGTTGTTGTTGCTGCTGCTGCTTCTGCTGCTTCCTGCAGCTCTTTCTTCCCATCCTCGCTTTACTATTTTTTTTATTATTTTTTTTTTTTGTAATCCAAAATGCGGTTCCTGCTCTGGCCTGAGTCCTCATGCGCTGTAAATCCCACGCAGGACACCACGTGTCACAAAGACGGCCGGAGTGGGTGGCGCCAGACCAGAAGCAGGAAATAAACAGACAGAGATGTGGGTTTTAGAGGCTGAGCACGGATCGCGCTCAGCATTTAATAATTAAGAGACAGAACAGAAAATAAAAAGGTTTTAACAGACAAAAAACACAGGACACGGCACTTAGCGCCAAAATAAATAGACGAACAAACGGACTAGACAGTGCACAGACAGGCTTAATAAAACACGGTGAGCAGATAACACTATATTTACATTTTTTCACTTTTAGTTACTCCTTCTCTCTCTCTCCGTTCTCCACTCACCTAACACCTAACCACGAAAGTGACAGAAAATGTGTCTATATACTGTTTGTGCTGATTCAATTACTAATTAATTATTCACTTGAATCCCAGCACGTGAATCGTCTCTGTGCAACCCCGTGCTCACATATTACATTTAACCAGCACGTGAAGTGATTTGTGCTCTCCTCGTGCCTAAATACAAATCTACACTTTTTAAATCAATGCGTGAAACACAGACCCGTTTATATCCCGTGTACCAATCTATACACCAACATTTAACACACGCACGCAACATACAACACATAATAAGCACACAGGGGCGGGTCACATTGCCACATCATGTTACTTAATCGTGGCTATGGTCATGTTACTGAATCGAGGCTATGGTCATGTTGCTCATTCGTGGCAATGGTCATGTTGCTGAACCGTGGCTATGGTCATGTTACTCAATCATGGCTATGGTCATGTTACTGAATCGCGGCTATGGTCATGTTACTGAATCACGGCTATGGTCATGTTACTCAATAGTGGCTATGGTCATGTTGCTCAATCGTGGCTATTTTCATGTTACTGAATCGCGGCTATAGTCATGTTACTGAAACCTGGCTATGGTCATGTTACTGAAACGTGGCTATGGTCACGTTACTGAATCGTACCTATGGTCATGGTAGTCAATCTTGGCTATGGTCATGTCAGTGAATCATGGCTATGGTCATGTTACTGAATTGTGGCTATGGTTTGTTATTGAATCATGGCTATGGTCATGTTACTCAACCGTGGCTATGGTCATGTTACTGAATCATGACTTATGGTCCTGTTACTCAATTGTGGCTATGGTCATGTTGCTGAACCGTGGCTATGGTCATGTTACTCAAACGTGGCTATGGTCATCTTACTGAATCGCGGCTATGGTCATGTTACTGAATCGCGGGCTATGGTCATGTTACTGAATCGAGGCTATGGCTATGTTGCTCAATCGTGGCTATGGTCATGTCAGTGAATCGTGGCTATGGTCATATTATTTAATCATGGCTATGGTCATGTTACTCAACAGTGGCTATGGTCATGTCAGTGAATCGTGGCTATGGTCATTTTACTGAATCGTAGCTATGGCATGTTATTGAATCGGCTATGGTCATGTTACTCAAACGTGGCTATGGTCATCTTACTGAATCGTGGCTATGGTCATGTACCTCAATCGTGAATATGGTCATGTTACTGAATCGTGGCTATGGTCATGTTATTTAATCATGGCTATGGTCATGTTACTCAACCGTGGCTATGGTCATGTCAGTGAATCGTGGCTATGGTCATTTTAATGAATCAGCTATGGCATGTTATTGAATCGTGGCTATGGTCATGTTACTCAAACGTGGCTATGGTCATCTTACTGAATCGCGGCTATGGTCATGTTACTGAATCGTGGCTATGGTCATGTCGCTGAATCGTGGCAATGGTCATGTTACTGAATCGTGGATATGGTCATGTTACCAAATCGTGGCTATGGTCATCTTACTCAATCGCGGCTATGGTCATGTTATTGAATCGTGGCTATGGTCATGTTACTGAATCGCAGCTATGTTCATGATACTGAATTGCGGATATGGTCATGTCAGTGAATCGTGGCTATGGTCATGTTGCCCAATCGTTGCTATGGTTATGTTACTCAATCGTGACTATGGTCATGTTACTGAATCGAGGCTATGGTCATTTTACTGAAACCTGGCTATGGTCATGTTACTCAACCGTGGCAATGTTCATATTTACTGAATCGATGCTTTATGGTCATGTTTACTTAAACCTGGTTATGGTCATGTTACTCAACCGTGGCTATGGTCATATTACTCAATCGCTGCTATGGTCATGTTCCTCAATCATAGCTATGGTCATGTTGCTCAATTGTGGCTATGGTCATGTTGCTCAACCGTGGCTATGGTCATGTTGTTCAATCGTTGATATGGTCTTTACTCAATCGTGGCTATGGTCATGTTGCTCAATCATGGCTATGGTCATGTTACTTAATCGTGGCTATGGTCATGTTACTGAATCGAGGCTATGGTCATGTTGCTCATTCGTGGCAATGGTCATGTTGCTGAACCGTGGCTATGGTCATGTTACTCAATCATGGCTATGGTCATGTTACTGAATCGCGGCAATGGTCATGTTACTGAATCGCGGCTATGGTCATGTCAGTGAATCGTGGCTATGGTCATGTTGCTCAATCGTGGCTATTTTCATGTTACTGAATCGCGGCTATAGTCATGTTACTGAAACCTGGCTATGGTCATGTTACTGAAACGTGGCTATGGTCACGTTACTGAATCGTACCTATGGTCATGGTAGTCAATCTTGGCTATGGTCATGTCAGTGAATCGTGGCTATGGTCATGTTACTGAATTGTGGCTATGGTTTGTTAATGAATCGTGGCTATGGTCATGTTACTCAACCGTGGCTATGGTCATGTTACTGAATCGTGACTTATGGTCCTGTTACTCAATTGTGGCTATGGTCATGTTGCTGAACCGTGGCTATGGTCATGTTACTCAATCATGGCTATGGTCATGTTACTGAATCGTGGCTATGGTCACGTTACTGAATTGTAGCTATGGTCATGGTCGTCAATCGTGGCTTTGGTCATGTTACTCAACCGTGGCTATGGTTATGTTACTGAATCGCGGCTATTGTCATGTTACTGAAACCTGGCTATGGTCATGTTACTCAACCGTGGCTATGGTCATGTTACTCAATAGTGGCTAATTATGTTATTGAAAACGTGGCTATGGTCACGTTACTAAATCCTACCTATGGTCATGGTAGTCAATCTTGGCTATGGTCATGTCAGTGAATCGTGGCTATGGTCATGTTACTGAATTGTGGCTATGGTTTCTTATTGAATCGTGGCTATGGTCATGTTACTCAACCGTGGCTATGGTCATGTTACTGAATCGGCTTATGGTCCTGTTACTCAATTTGTGGCTATGGTCATGTTGCTCAACCGTGTCAATGGTCATGTTGCTCAATCGTGGCTATGGTCATGTTGCTCAATCGTAGCTATGGTCATGCTACTCAAAAGTGGCTATGGTCATCTTACTCAGTCGTGGCTATGGTCATGTTACTGAATTGCGGATATGGTCATGTCAGTGAATCGTGGCTATGGTCATGTCGGTGAATCGTTGCTATGGCCATGTCGCTGAATTGTGGCTATGGTCATGTGTGGCAATGCACCCCGCCCCTGTGTGCATGTGTGTGTTAAGTGCTGTATGTTGCGTGTGTTAATGTTGGTGTATAGAGATTGGTACACGGGATGTAAACGGGTCTGTGTTTCACGTGTATTTAAAAATGTAGATTTGTATTTAGGCACGAGGAGGGCACAAATCACTTCACGTGCTGGTTAAATGTAATATGTGAGCACGGGGTTGCATGTAATGAATTCACGTGCTGGGATTCAAGTGAATAATTAATTGGTAATTGAATCCCAGCACAACAGTATATATAGACACATTTTCATTCATTCGGGGTTGTGTGTTCGTGAGTGGAGAACGGATTGGAGACGGAGGTAATTGTGAAGAATAGAAGCTCACCGTGTTTGTCTGTGTAGTCTGTTTTGTTTGTCTCTTTATTTTGGCGTGAAGTGCCGTGTCCTGTTTTGTGTTCAACCCTTTTTATTTTCTGGTCTGTTAATTATTAAATGCTGAGCGCGATCACGCGCTCAGCTTCACCAAAACTCCAAGTCTCTGTTGTTTATTTCCTGGATCTGGTCTGACGCCACCCACTCCGGCCGTCTTTGTGACATGTGGTGTCAGAACCGGGACGACAGCGCCTCCAGGACTCAGGCCAGAGCAGGAACCGCATTTTTTGGGAAAAAAAAAATTGATTACAAAAAATATATATATATATAAATAAATAAAATGGGATGGAAGGAGGATAAAGAGATGAAGGACAGGGAGGAGGAGTGCCGGCTAAGTGCCAGACATCCATGGCGATTTAACAAGCCAACGCCGGGGTGCCTCCTCTGCGACCAGGATCATCTGTTCGCCAATTGTCCCTTCCGCAGTTATGAGGAGGAGCCTGAGCGTCCACAGCCCAAGCGGGAGGAGCCTGAGCGTCCACAGCCCAAGCAGGAGGAGCCTGAGCGTCCACAGCCCAAGCGGGAGGAGCCCGAACGCCCCACGCCTTAGTGGGAGGAGCCCAACGTCCACGCCTGAGTGGGAGGAGCCCTAACGTCCCACGCCTGAGTGGGGGGAGCCTGAACGTCCTAAGCCCAAGAGGGGGAGTCGGTGCATCCACAGCCCAAAGGGAGGAGTCGGTCGCCCACAGCCCAAAAGGGAGGAGTCGGTGCGCCCACAGCCCAAAAGGGAGGAGTCGGTGCGCCCACAGCCCAAGAGAGGGAAGTCGGGGCTTCCACAGCCTAGGACCCAAGCTGCCAGCAGAGGGAGAATGCCTGCTGGTTCCAACCTCCACCAGCAGAAGAACAATGCCTGCTGTCCCCATCTACACCAGCAGAGGAACAAGGCCTGCTGTCCCAGTGTCCACCAGCAGAGGAAACATGCCTGTTGGTTCACCTGCTGCTGCCGGGCCCCAAGAGCCAGAAGGGAGGAGTTACAGGCTCAACCCCTGAATTTTTCTGGGGGGGAGAAGGGCAGGATGCTGGTGTCCCCCAGCAGCCTCTATTTATGCTGCTGAAGGGAGCACGGCACACACCAACCCAGCCGCCACAGCAGAGCTAGCCAGCACCGCCACAGCCTCCCTCTGAGTGGCCAGCATCTGCCCCATCGCCACTGCCTCCACCACAGTCCCCTGCAAGAGAGGCAGAGCCACACCAGTCCCCTGCAAGAGAGGCAGAGCCACACCAGTCCCCTGCAACGTCGGGAGACTACATGCTGCTCCCACCTCAATCGTTGGGAGACTACACGCTGCTCCCACCTCCATCGCCAGGAGACTACACGCTGCTCCCACCTCCACCGCTTCCGCCACTAGGAGCAGAGCAGCAGGAGCTGCCTCTGCCTCCGCCACCTCCACCGCTTCCTCCACTAGGAGCAGAGCAGCAGGAGCTGCCTGCTGCCTCCACCGCCAGAGACAGAGGAGCAGGAGCTGCCTCTGCTTCCGCCACCTTCACCGGCAGGAGCAGAGCAGCAGGAGCTGCCTCTGCCTCCACCACCGCCAGGAGCAGAGGGAGCAGAGCTGCCCCTGCTTCCGCCACCTTCACTGGCAGGAGCAGAGCAGCAGGAGCTGCCTCTGCCTCCGCCACCTCCACTGGCAGGAGCAGAGCAGCAGGGCTGCCTCTGCCTCCGCCACCTCCAACGCAGGAGCAGAGCAGCAGGAGCTGCCTCTGCCTCCGGTCCATGTCCACCAGCAGAGGGTGAATGCCTGCTGGGTCCCTGTCCACCAGCAGAGGATGAATACCTGGCTGGTATCACTTCCCCCACCAGCAGAGGATGAATACCTGCTGGTATCTTCCCCCACCAGCATAGGATGAATGCCTGTATCACTCCCCCACCATCACGGGGAGAGGGAGGGAGCTGCCTCTGCCTCCATCACCATCAGGGGAGAGGAGCAGGAGCTGCCTCCCTCCACCAGAAGGACCAGGACTAGATGCTGGGTGGTCCTCAGCAGCCCCTTGCATAGGCTGCTGGGAAGCACGGGAAGAACCGCCCAAGAGGAGAGGTCGAGAAGAGGGCCAACACCCGCACCCCAGCTTGTCCTGAGCTCCTGCCTCTCTTAGCCCAGGATGCCCTGCCCTGGCCCGGCCCAAGGATGCTCACACGCCCGTAAGGGATGCCTGCCACGCGCCCCAAGGATGCCTGTCTGGCACGCTAGGGCTGCCTATCGCCCGCATCACCTGGGGCTGCCTGTCGCCCGCATCGCCTGGGGCTGCCTGTCGCTGCATCGCCTGGGGTTGCCAGCCGCCCGCACGCCTGGGGTGCCAGCGCTCCGCATCACCTGGGGTTGCCAGCCGCCCGACGCCTGGGGCTGCCAGTTGCCCGCATCGCAGCAGGAAGTACTGCTGGTCGAACCCCACCAAGGGGAGCTGCCGCCCACGAAGAAGGTGGGGAGGTCAGGAGACCTGCTCCCCACTGCAGCAGTTTCACTGCCGGAGATCGGGGAGGTCTGGAGACCTGCTCCCCACTGCAGCTTCTTCGCTGCCGGAAGTACTGTGGTCGGAGCCCCCAAGGGGGGGAGCTACCGGCTGAGAAAAAAAGGGAGAGGTCAGGAGACCAGCATCCCCCGCAGCAATTTCACTGCAGGGGTGGACCAGCATGCTGTCAGCCGTGCCACTACCGGCAGGGCAGGGGTGCTGACAGCATAGCCAGCCATGGGCCCACCAGCCTCCCTCCCCTGGCCGAGACTTAGTCCTGGACTGCTGGGTTTTAAGCGGATGGAGGTGGCCATTGAGGCCATGTGTTACTACGACGGGGGGGGTATATTTGGCAACGCGCCCTTGCCTGTGTGCATGTGTGTGTTAAGTGCTGTATGTTGCGTGTGTTAATGTTGGTGTATAGAGATTGGTACACGGGATATAAACGGGTCTGTGTTTCAACGGTATTTAAAAATGTAGATTTGTATTTAGCAACGAGGAGGGGGCACAAATCACTTCACGTGCTGGTTAAATGTAATATGTGAGCACGGGGTTGCATGTAATGAATTCACGTGCTGGGATTCAAGTGAATAATTAATTGGTAATTGAATCAGCACAACAGTATATATAGACACATTTTCATTCACTGGGTTGTGTGTTCGGTGAGTGGAGAACGGGATTGAGACGGAGGTAATTGTGAAGAATAGAAGCTCACCGTGTTTGTCTGTGTAGTCTGTTTTGTTTGTCTCTTTATTTTGCGTGAAGTGCTGTGTCCTGTTTTGTGTTCAACCCTTTTTATTTTCTGGTCTGTTAATTATTAAATGCTGAGCGCGATCCACGGCGCCAGCTTCACCAAAACTCCAAGTCTCTGTTGTTTATTTCCTGGATCTGGTCTGATGCCACCCACTCCGGCCGTCTTTGTGACATCATGTTACTGAATTGTAGCTATGGTAATGTACCTCAATCGTGACTATGGTCATGTTACTGAATCGTGGCTATGGTCATGTTATTTAATCATGGCTATGGTCATGTTACTCAACCGTGGCTATGGTCATGTCAGTGAATCGTGGCTATGGTCATTTTACTGAATCGTAGCTATGGTATGTTATTGAATCGTGGCTATGGTCATGTTACTCAAACGTGGCTATCGTCAGCTTACTGAATCGCAGCTATGGTCATGTTACTCAATCATGGCAATGGTCATGTTACTGAATTGCGGCTATGGTCATGTTACTCAATCGTGGCTATGGTCATTTTGCTCAACCGTGGCTATGGTCATGTTATTGAATAGCGGCTATGGTCATGTTATTGAATCGTGGCTATGGTCATGCTGCTGAACCGTGGCTATGGTCATGTTACTCAATCATGGCAATGGTCATGTTACTGGATTGCGGCTATGGTCATTTTACTGAATCGCGGCTATGGTCATGTCAGTGATTCGTGGCTATGCTCATGTCAGTGAATCGTGGCTATGGTCATATTACTGAATCATTGGCTATGGTATGTTATTAAATCGTGGCTATGGTCATGTTACCAACCGGCTATGGTCATCTTACTGAATCGTGGCTTATGGTCATGCTACTCAATCGTGGCTATGGTCATGTTGCTCAACCGTGTCTATGGTCATGTTACTGAATCGTGGCTATGGTCATGCTACTCAAAAGTGGCTATGGTCATGTTACTCAGTAATGGCTATGGTCATGTTACTGAATCGCGGCTATGGTCATGTTACTGAATTGCGGCTATGGTCATATACCTCAATCGTGACTATGGTCATGTTACTGAATCGTGACTATGGTCATGTTATTTAATCATGGCTATGGTCATGTTACTCAACCGTGGCTATGGTCATGACAGTGAATCGTGGCTATGGTCATGTTGCTAAATCGTGGATATGGTCATGTTACTCAACCATGGCTATGGTCATGTTACTTAATCGTGGCTATGGTCATGTTACTGAATCGAGGCTATGGTCATGTTGCTCAATCGTGGCTATGGTCATGTTGCTGAACCGTGGCTATGGTCATGTTACTCAATCTTGGATATGGTCATGTTACTGAATCGTGGCTATATTCATGTTACTGAATCACGGCTATGGTCATGTCAGTGAATCGTGGCTATGGTCATGTTGCTCAATCGTGGCTATGGTCATGTTACTCCACTGTGGCTATGGTTATGTTACTGAATCGCGGCTCTAGTCATGTTACAGAGACCTGGCTATGATCATGTTACTCAACCGTGGCTATGGTCATGTTACTCAGTAGTGGCTATGGTCATGTTACTGAAACGTGGCTATGGTCACGTTACTGAATCGTAGCTTTGGTCATGGTCGTCAATCGTGGCTATGGTCATGTTACTGAATTGTGGCTATTCTATGTTATTGAATCGTGGCTATGGTCATGTTACTCAACCGTGGCTATGGTCATCTTACTGAATCGTGGCTTATGGTCCTATTACTCAATCGTGGCTATGGTCATGTTGCTCAACCATGTCTATGGTTATGTTATTGAATCGTGGCTATGGTCATGTTACTCAATCGTTGCTGTTGTCATGTTGCTAAACCGTGGTTATGGTCATGTTGCTCATTCGTGGCTATGGTCATCTTGCTCAATCGTAGCTATGGTCATCCTACTCAAAAGTGGCTATGGTCATGTTACTCAGTCGTGGCTATGGTCATGTTACTGAATTGCGGCTATGGTCATGTTACTGAATCGCGGCTATGGTCATGTCAGTGAATAGTGGCTATGGTCATGTCGGTGAATCGTTGCTATGGCCATGTCGCTGAATTGTGGCTATGGTCATTTTACTGGATCGTGGCTATGGTCATGTAACTCAGTCGCGGACTATGGTCATGTTACTGAATCGTGGCTATGGTCATGTTATTTAATCATGGCTATGGTCATGTTACTCAACCGTGGCTATGGTCATGTCAGTGAATTGTGGCTATGGTCATTTTACTGAATCGTAGCTATGGCATGTTATTGAATCGTGGCGATGGTCATGTTACTCAAACGTGGCTATGGTCATCTTACTGAATCGCAGCTATGGTCATGTTACTCAATCGTGGCTATGGTCATTTTGCTCAACCGTGGCTATGGTCATGTTATTGAATCGTGGCTATGGTCATGTCGCTGAATCGTGGCTATGGTCATGTTACTGAATCGTGGATATGGTCATGTTGCTCGATCGTGGCTATGGTCATGTTACTCAATCGTGGCTATGGTCGATGTTGCTCAACCATGGATATGGTCATGTTACTAAATCGTAGCTATGGTCATGTTACTGAATCGCGGCTATGGTCATGTTATTGAATCGTGGCTATGGTCATGTTGCTGAACCGTGGCTATGGTAATGTTAGTCAATCGTGGCTATGGTCATGTTACTGAATCGCGGCTATGTTCATGTTACTGAAATGCGGCTATGGTCATGTTAGTGAATCGTGGCTATGGTCATGTTGCTCAACCCTGGCTATGGTCATGTTGCTCAATCATTGCTGTGGTCGTTACTCAATCATGGCTATGGTTATGTTGCTCAACCATGGCTATGGTCATGTTACTTAGTCGTGGCTATGGTCATGTTAATGAATCGCGGCTATGGTCATGTTGCTCAATCGTGGCTATAGTCATGTTGCTGAACCGTGGCTATGGTCATGTTACTCAATCATGTCTATGGTCATGTTACTGAATCGCGGCTATGGTCATGTTACTGAATCACGGATATGGTCATGTTACTGAATGGCTATATTCATGTTACTGAATGCGGCTATGGTCATGTCAGTGAATTGTGGCTATGGTCATGTTGCTCAATCGTGGCTATGGTCATGTTACTCCACTGTGGCTATGGTTATGTTACTGAATCGCGGCTCTAGTCATGTTACAGAGACCTGGCTATGGTCATGTTACTCAACCGTGGCTATGGTCATGTTACTCAATAGTGGCTATGGTCATGTTACTGAAACGTGGCTATGGTCACGTTACTGAATCGTAGCTTTGGTCATGGTCGTCAATCGTGGCTATGGTCATGTTACTGAATTGTGGCTATTCTATGTTATTGAATCGTGGCTATGGTCATGTTACTCAACCGTGGCTATGGTCATCTTACTGAATCGTGGCTTATGGTCCTATTACTCAATCGTGGCTATGGTCATGTTGCTCAACCATGTCTATGGTTATGTTATTGAATCGTGGCTATGGTCATGTTACTCAATCGTTGCTGTTGTCATGTTGCTAAACCGTGGTTATGGTCATGTTGCTCATTCGTGGCTATGGTCATCTTGCTCAATCGTAGCTATGGTCATCCTACTCAAAAGTGGCTATGGTCATGTTACTCAGTCGTGGCTATGGTCATGTTACTGAATTGCGGCTATGGTCATGTTACTGAATCGCGGCTATGGTCATGTCAGTGAATAGTGGCTATGGTCATGTCGGTGAATTGTTGCTATGGCCATGTCGCTGAATTGTGGCTATGGTCATTTTACTGGATCGTGGCTATGGTCATGTAACTCAGTCGTGACTATGGTCATGTTACTGAATCGTGGCTATGGTCATGTTATTTAATCATGGCTATGGTCATGTTACTCAACCGTGGCTATGGTCATGTCAGTGAATTGTGGCTATGGTCATTTTACTGAATCGTAGCTATGGCATGTTATTGAATCGTGGCGATGGTCATGTTACTCAAACGTTGCTATGCTCATCTTACTTAATCGCGGCTATGGTCATGTTACTCAATCATGGCTATGGTCATTTTGCTCAACTGTGGCTATGGTCATGTTATTGAATCGTGGCTATGGTCATGTCGCTGAATCGTGGCTATGGTCATGTTACTGAATCGTGGATATGGTCATGTTGCTCGATCGTGGCTATGGTCATGTTACTCAATCGTGGCTATGGTCGATGTTGCTCAACCATGGATATGGTCATGTTACTAAATCGTAGCTATGGTCATGTTACTGAATCGTGGCTATGGTCATGTTATTGAATCGTGGCTATGGTCATGTTGCTGAACCGTGGCTATGGTAATGTTAGTCAATCGTGGCTATGGTCATGTTACTGAATCGCGGCTATGTTCATGTTACTGAAATGCGCCTATGGTCATGTTAGTGAATCGTGGCTATGGTGATGTTGCTCAACCCTGGCTATGGTCATGTTGCTCAATCATTGCTGTGGTCGTTACTCAATCATGGCTATGGTTATGTTGCTCAACCATGGCTATGGTCATGTTACTTAGTCGTGGCTATGGTCATGTTACTGAATCGAGGCTATGGTCATGTTGCTCAATTGTGGCTATAGTCATGTTGCTGAACCGTGGCTATGGTCATGTTACTCAATCATGTCTATGGTCATCTTGCTCAATCGTAGCTATGGTCATCCTACTCAAAAGTGGCTATGGTCATGTTACTCAGTCGTGGCTATGGTCATGTTACTGAATTGCGGCTATGGTCATGTTACTGAATCGCGGCTATGGTCATGTCAGTGAATAGTGGCTATGGTCATGTCGGTGAATTGTTGCTATGGCCATGTCGCTGAATTGTGGCTATGGTCATTTTACTGGATCGTGGCTATGGTCATGTAACTCAGTCGTGACTATGGTCATGTTACTGAATCGTGGCTATGGTCATGTTATTTAATCATGGCTATGGTCATGTTACTCCAACCGTGGCTATGGTCATGTCAGTGAATTGTGGCTATGGTCATTTTTACTGAATCGTAGCTATGGCATGTTATTGAATCGCATGGCGATGGTCATGTTACTCAAACGTTGCTATGCTCATCTTACTGAATCGCGGCTATGGTCATGTTTCTCAATCATGGCTATGGTCATTTTGCTCAACTGTGGCTATGGTCATGTTATTGAATCGTGGCTATGGTCATGTCGCTGAATCGTGGCTATGGTCATGTTACTGAAACCGTGGATATGGTCATGTTGCTCGATCGTGGCTATGGTCATGTTACTCAATCGTGGCTATGGTCGATGTTGCTCAACCATGGATATGGTCATGTTACTAAATCGTAGCTATGGTCATGTTACTGAATCGCGGCTATGGTCATGTTATTGAATTGTGGCTATGGTCATGTTGCTGAACCGTGGCTATGGTAATGTTACTCAATCGTGGCTATGGTCATGTTACTGAATCGCGGCTATGTTCATGTTACTGAATTGCGGCTATGGTCATGTTAGTGAATCGTGGCTATGGTCATGTTGCTCAACCCTGGCTATGGTCATGTTGCTCAATCATTGCTGTGGTCGTTACTCAATCATGGCTATGGTTATGTTGCTCAACCATGGCTATGGTCATGTTACTTAGTCGTGGCTATGGTCATGTTAATGAATCGAGGCTATGGTCATGTTGCTCAATCGTGGCTATAGTCATGTTGCTGAACCGTGGCTATGGTCATGTTACTCAATCATGTCTATGGTCATGTTACTGAATCGCGGCTATGGTCATGTTACTGAATCACGGATATGGTCATGTTACTGAATCGTGGCTATATTCATGTTACTGAATCACGGCTATGGTCATGTCAGTGAATTGTGGCTATGGTCATGTTGCTCAATCGTGGCTATGGTCATGTTACTCCACTGTGGCTATGGTTATGTTACTGAATCGCGGCTCTAGTCATGTTACAGAGACCTGGCTATGGTCATGTTACTCAACCGTGGCTATGGTCATGTTACTCAATAGTGGCTATGGTCATGTTACTGAAACGTGGCTATGGTCACGTTACTGAATCGTAGCTTTGGTCATGGTCGTCAATCGTGGCTATGGTCATGTTACTGAATTGTGGCTATTCTATGTTATTGAATCGTGGCTATGGTCATGTTACTCAACCGTGGCTATGGTCATCTTACTGAATCGTGGCTTATGGTCCTATTACTCAATCGTGGCTATGGTCATGTTGCTCAACCATGTCTATGGTTATGTTATTGAATCGTGGCTATGGTCATGTTACTCAATCGTTGCTGTTGTCATGTTGCTAAACCGTGGTTATGGTCATGTTGCTCATTCGTGGCTATGGTCATCTTGCTCAATCGTAGCTATGGTCATCCTACTCAAAAGTGGCTATGGTCATGTTACTCAGTCGTGGCTATGGTCATGTTACTGAATCGCGGCTATGGTCATGTTACTGAATCGTGGCTATGGTCATGTCAGTGAATCGTGGCTATGGTCATGTCGGTGAATTGCTATGGCCATGTCGCTGAATTGTGGCTATGGTCATTTTACTGGATCGTGGCTATGGTCATGTAACTCAACCGGCTATGGTCATGTTACTGAATCGTGGCTATGGTCATGTTATTTAATCATGGCTATGGTCATGTTACTGAAACCGTGGCTATGGTCATGGTCAGTGAATTGTGGCTATGGTCATTTTACTCAATAGCTATGGCATGTTATTGAATCATTGGCTATGGTCATGTTACTCAAACGTTGCTATGCTCATCTTACTTAATCGCGGCTATGGTCATGTTACTCAATCATGGCTATGGTCATTTTGCTCAACTGTGGCTATGGTCATGTTATTGAATCGTGGCTATGGTCATGTCGCTGAATCGTGGCTATGGTCATGTTACTGAATCGTGGATATGGTCATGTTGCTCAATCGTGGCTATGGTCATGTTACTCAATCGTGGCTATGGTCGATGTTGCTCAACCATGGATATGGTCATGTTACTAAATCGTAGCTATGGTCATGTTACTGAATCGCGGCTATGGTCATGTTATTGAATCGTGGCTATGGTCATGTTGCTGAACCGTGGCTATGGTAATGTTAGTCAATCGTGGCTATGGTCATGTTACTGAATCGCGGCTATGTTCATGTTACTGAAATGCGCCTATGGTCATGTTAGTGAATCGTGGCTATGGTGATGTTGCTCAACCCTGGCTATGGTCATGTTGCTCAATCATTGCTGTGGTCGTTACTCAATCATGGCTATGGTTGTTATGTTGCTCAACCATGGCTATGGTCATGTTACTTAGTCGGCTATGGTCATGTTACTGAATCGAGGCTATGGTCATGTTGCTCAAGTGTGGCTATAGTCATGTTACTGAACCGTGGCTATGGTCATGTTACTCAATCATGTCTATGGTCATCTTGCTCAACCGTAGCTATGGTCATGTTACTGAAAAGTGGCTATGGTCATGTTACTCAGTCGTGGCTATGGTCATGTTACTGAATCGCGGCTATGGTCATGTTACTGAATCGTGGCTATGGTCATGTCAGTGAATCGTGGCTATGGTCATGTCGGTGAATCGTTGCTATGGCCATGTCGCTGAATTGTGGCTATGGTCATGTTACTGGATCGTGGCTATGGTCATGTAACTCAGTCGTGACTATGGTCATGTTACTGAATCGTGGCTATGGTCATGTTATTTAATCATGGCTATGGTCATGTTACTCAACCGTGGCTATGGTCATGTCAGTGAATCGTGGCTATGGTCATTTTACTGAATCGTAGCTATGGCATGTTATTGAATCGTGGCTATGGTCATGTTACTCAAACGCTATGCTATGCTCATCTTACTGAATCGCGTTGCTATGGTCATGTTTCTCAATCATGGCTATGGTCATTTTGCTCAACTGTGGCTATGGTCATGTTATTGAATCGTGGCTATGGTCATGTCGCTGAATCGTGGCTATGGTCATGTTACTGAATCGTGGATATGGTCATGTTGTTCGACCGTGGCTATGGTCATGTTACTCAATGGTCATGTGGCTATGGTGGCGATGTTGCTCAACCATGGATATGGTCATGTTACTAAATCGTGGCTATGGTCATGTTACTGAATCGCGGCTATGGTCATGTTATTGAATCGTGGCTATGGTCATGTTGCTGAACCGTGGCTATGGTAATGTTAGTCAATCGTGGCTATGGTCATGTTACTGAATCGCGGCTATGTTCATGTTACTGAAATGCGGCTATGGTCATGTTAGTGAATCGTGGCTATGGTGATGTTGCTCAACCCTGGCTATGGTCATGTTGCTCAATCATTGCTGTGGTCGTTACTCAATCATGGCTATGGTTATGTTGCTCAACCATGGCTATGGTCATGTTACTTAGTCGTGGCTATGGTCATGTTAATGAATCGAGGCTATGGTCATGTTGCTCAATCGTGGCTATAGTCATGTTGCTGAACCGTGGCTATGGTCATGTTACTCAATCATGTCTATGGTCATGTTACTGAATCGCAGCTATGGTCATGTTACTGAATCACGGCTATGGTCATGTCAGTGAATCGTGGCTATGGTCATGTGGCTCAGTCGTGGGTATTTTCATGTTACTGAATCGTGGCTATTGTCATTTTACTGAAACCTGGCTATGGTCATGTTACTCAACCGTGGCTATGGTCATGTTACTCAATAGTGGCTATGGCCATGTTATTGAAACGTGGCTATGGTCACGTTACTGAATCCTACCTATGGTCATGGTAGTCAATCTTGGCTATGGTCATGTCAGTGAATCGTGGCTATGGTCATGTTACTGAATTGTGGCTATGGTTTCTTATTGAATCGTGGCTATGGTCATGTTACTCAACCGTGGCTATGGTCATGTTACTGAATCGTGGCTTATGGTCCTGTTACTTGAATTGTGGCTATGGTCATGTTGCTCAACCGTGTCAATGGTCATGTTGCTCAATCGTGGCTATGGTCATGTTGAATCGTAGCTATGGTCATGCTACTCAAATCGCGGCTATGGTCATCTTACTCAGTCGTGGCTATGGTCATGTTACTGAATCGCGGATATGGTCATGTCAGTGAATCGTGGCTATGGTCATGTACTCAATCCGGCTATGGCCATGTCGCTGGAATTGTGGCTATGGTTACCGGAAACGTGGCTATGGTCCCCCCCTGTGTGCATGTGTGGTGTTGGTCGCTGTATGTTTGGTCGTGTGTTAATGTTGGTGTATAGAGATTGAATCGTGGCTATGGGATGTAACTCAAATGTGGTTTATGGTCATTTAAAAATGTAGATTTGTATTTAGGCACCAGGAGGGCACAAATCACTTCTCAACGTGCTGGTTAAATGTAATATTGAATCATGGGTTGCATGTAATGAATTCACGTGCTGGGATTCAAGTGAATAATTAATTGGTAATTGAATCCCAGCACAACAGTATATATAGACACATTTTCATTCACTCAGGGTTGTGTGTTGGATGAGTGGAGAACGGGATTGGAGGCGGAGGTAATGTGAAGAATAGAAGCTCACCGTGTTTGTCTGTGTAGTCTGTTTTGTTTGTCTCTTTTATTTTACGTGAAGTGCCGTGGCTATGTTTTGTGTTCAACCCTTTTTTTATTTTCTGGTCTGTTAATGGTTAAATGCTGCGAATCGTGGCTATGGTTCACCAAAATCAAGTCTCTGGTTATTTCCTGGATCTGGTCTGGCTATGGCCATCTTTGTGACATGTGGTGTCATGAACCGGGACGACAGCGCCCCAGGACTCAGGCCAGAGCAGGAACCGCATTTTTTGGGAAAAAAAATTGATTACAAAAAATATATATATATATAAATAAATAAATGGGATGGAAGGAGGATAAAGAGATGACAGGGAGGATGGTCATGTGCCGCCTAAGTGCCAGACATCCATGGGTCATTTAACAAGCCAATGGCTATGGTCATCAGGATCATAATCGCCAATTGTCCTTTACTGAATCGAGGAGGAGCTGTTGCTCCACAGCCCAATGGGATGAGCCTGAACCACAGCCTATGCAGGAGGAGCCTGAGCGTCCATGGATATGGTGTGGTTAGGAATCACACTTTAGTTCATGAGCCTGAATCGTCCTACGCCTGATGGGAGGAGCCCATTATCCCATGTTGCTGAGTGGGGGGCTATTTCATGCCCTGAAGAGGGGGGAGTATGCATCCACAGCCCAAAAAAAAGGGAGGAGTCGGTCGTCCAAGCGTGGCTATGGAGGAGTCGGTGTGCCCACAGCCCAATGAAAGGGGAGTCAAAGGCCCACAGTTAAGAGAGGGAAGTCCGGGTCACAGCCCATGGGACCCAAGCTGGCCAGGTCAGGGAGAATGCCTGCTGGTTCCACCTCCACCAGTTAGAAGAACGTGGCCTATGTCCCCATCTACACCAGCAGAGGAACAATGGCCTGGCTGTCCCAGTGTCCATGGTCAGACTGAAACATGCCTGTTTCACCTGTTGAATCGTGTCCCAAGAGCCAGTTACTCAATACAGGCTCAACCCCTGAATTCGGCTATGGGGAGAAGGCCAGGATGCTATGGTGTCCCTCAGCAGCTATGCCTATTGGTTGAACTGCTGAAGGGTCACCACACTGAACCCAGCCGCCACATGTTACTGAATCAGCATATGGCCACAGCCTCCCTCTGAGTGGCCGGATGCATGTTGTGTCAATCGCCACTGCCTCCATGTTGCTCCCCCATGGATATGGTCATGCCACTAAACCAGTCCTATGGTCATGTTACAGAATCGCGGCCATGGTCATGTTATTGAACGTCGGGCTATGGCCATGTTGCTGAACCGTGGCTGCCTCAACCAATGTTACTCACACGCTGCTATGGTCCACACCAGAATCCCCTATGTTCATGTTCCACTGAACCAGTCCCCTATGGTCAGCGTGGGAGACTGAATGCTGCTCCCACCTTATTGAATCCTCCACTATGGTCATGTTAGACAGGAGCTGGCTATGGTCCACTTACCGAATCGTGGCTTATGGTCATGGGAGCTGCCTGCTGCTTCCGCCAACCTTGTCTATGGTCATGGAGCAGAGAAGCAGGAGCTGCCTCTGCCTCCACCAATCGCCAGGAGCAGAGGAGCAGGACCTGCCTATGGTTCGCCATTCAAAAGTGGCAGGGTCATGTTAGCAGGAGCTGCCTGGTCATGCCACCTCCACCGCATGGGAGCAGTGAGCAGCAGGGCTATGGTCATGCCTCCACCTCCACCGGTTATGCAGAGCTGCAGGAGCTGCCTCTGCCTCTTACTCCATGTCCACCAGCAGAGGGTGAATGCCTGGCTGAGGTCCCTTCCTCCACCCATGGTGAATGTTATTGGGTCCCTGTCCACCAGCAGAGGGTGAATGCCTGCTGGGTCCCTGTCCCACCAGCAGAGGGTGAATGCCTGTTGTCCCTGTCCACCAGCAGAGGATGAATACCTGCTGGGGTCATGTCCACCAGCAGCAGGGATGAATACCTGCTCAATCGTCCCCCACCAGCATAGGATGAATGCCTGCTGGTATCACTTTCCCCACCATCAGTGGGAGAGGGACTGAGCTGGCTATGCCTCCATCACCATCAGGGGAGAGGATGCCTGCTGCCCTCCCTTCACCAGAAGGACCAGGACTAGATGGCTATGGTCCTCAGCAGGTTGCATAGGCTGCTCTGGCTATGGGAAGAACCAATTGTGGCTATGGAGGTTACAGAATCGAGGCCTGGTCCTTCACCCCCAATCGGTCTATGGACATATTGCTCAATCGCCCAATGATGCCTGCCTCAAAAGCTGCTATGGTCATGTTACTCAGTCGTGGCTATGGTCATGTTCCTGAACACCGGGATGGTCATGTTCTGAATTGTGGCTATGGTCATAAGCCTCAATCATGGCTAAGGTCATGTCGCCCAACCGTGGCTATGGCATGCCCAGTGAATCGCGACGCTTATGTTGCAAAAGGTGCCTATGGTCATGCCTGGGCCATGGCTATGGTCGCCTGGGGCTGCCGTGGCTATGGTCATGTTACTGAATCGAGGCTATGGCGGGGTTGCCAATCGCCCGCATGCCTGGGGTTGCCATGGCTATCATCACCTTACCCAAAGCTGGATATGGCATCACCTGGGGTTATATGCATGTTCCGAAACGCCTATGGTCAGTTGCTGAAGGCTATGGTACTGTGGCCGGAACCCCACCAAGGGGAGCTGCGCCACGGAGATCGTGGGGGAGGTCAGGAGACCTGCTCCCACTGCAGCAGTTTCACTGTGGAAGTTATTGTGGGGGGAGTCCCTGGAGACCTGGGTGGCTATGGTCTTGTTAGCAACGGGGGTAGATGGTCAGGAGCCCCACAAGGGGAGTTATGGTCCTGTTACGAAGTTGGGGAGATGGTCAGGTTGACCAGCATCCCCGCAGCAATTTCATTGCAGGAGTGGACCGGCTATGCTGTCAGGGGTGCCAATACCGGCAGGGGTGGACAGCATAGCCAGCCATGGGCCACTGAAGCCTCCCTTCCCCAGCCCGAGACTTAGTCCTGGACTGCTGGGTTTTAAGCGGATGGAGGTGGCCGGTGAGGCCATGTGGCCATGCGCACGAGGGGGGGGGGTATATTTGGCAATGCGCCCGCCCCTGTGTGCATGTGTGTGTTAGGTGCTGTATGTTCGCGTGTGTTAATGTTGGTGTATAGAGATTGGTACACGGGATATAAACGGGTCTGTGTTTCACGGTATTTAAAAATGTAGATTTGTATTTAGGCACGAGGAGGGCACAAATCACTTCACGTGCTGGTTAAATGTAATATGTGAGCACGGGTTGCATGTAATGAATTCACGTGCTGGGATTCATGAATGAATAATTAATTGGTAATTGAATCCCAGCACAACAGTATATATAGACACATTTTCATTCACTGGGTTGTGTGTTGGGTGAGTGGAGAACGGATTGAGACGGAAGTAATTGTGAAGAATAGAAGCTCACCGTGTTTGTCTGTGTAGTCTGTTTTGTTTGTCTATTTTTATTTTGGCGTGAAGTGCTGTGTCCTGTTTTGTGTTCAACCCTTTTTTATTTTCTGGTCTGTTAATTATTAAATGCTGAGCGATCACGCTCAGCTTCACCAAAACCCAAGTCTCTGTTGTTTATTTCCTGGATCTGGTTTGATGCCACCCACTCCGCCGCCTTTGTGAGACATCATGTTACTGAATTGTAGCTATGGTAATGTACCTCAATCGTGACTATGGTCATGTTACTGAATCGTGGCTATGGTCATGTTATTTAATCATGGCTATGGTCATGTTACTCAACCGTGGCTATGGTCATGTCAGTGAATCGTGGCTATGGTCATTTTACTGAATCGTAGCTATGGTATGTTATTGAATCCGGCTATGGTCATGTTACTCAAACGTGGCTATCGCCATCTTACTGAATCGCAGCTATGGTGCTCAATCATGGCAATGGTCATGTTACTGAATCGTGGCTATGGTCATGTTTGCTCAACCGTGGCTATGGTCATTTTGCTCAACCGTGGCTATGGTCATGTTATTGAATAGCGGCTATGGTCATGTTATTGAATCGTGGCTATGGTCATGCTGCTGAACCGTGGCTATGGTCATGTTACTCAATCATGGCAATGGTCATGTTACTGAATTGCGGCTATGGTCATTTTACTGAATCGCGGCTATGGTCATGTCAGTGATTCGTGGCTATGCTCATGTCAGTGAATCGTGGCTATGGTCATATTACTGAATCGTGGCTATGGTATGTTATTAAATCGTGGCTATGGTCATGTTACTCAACCGTGGCTATGGTCATCTTACTGAATCGTGGCTTATGGTCATGCTACTCAATCGTGGCTATGGTCATGTTGCTCAACCGTGTCTATGGTCATGTTACTGAATCGTGGCTATGGTCATGCTACTCAAAAGTGGCTATGGTCATGTTACTCAGTCATGGCTATGGTCATGTTACTGAATCGCGGCTATGGTCATGTTACTGAATTGCGGCTATGGTCATATACCTCAATCGTGACTATGGTCATGTTACTGAATCGTGACTATGGTCATGTTATTTGACAGCTATGGAATGTTACTCATGGCTATGGTCATGACAGTGAATCGTGGCTATGGTCATGTTGCTAAATCGTGGATATGGTCATGTTACTCAACCATGGCTATGGTCATGTTACTTAATCGTGGCTATGGTCATGTTACTGAATCGAGGCTATGGTCATGTTGCTCAATCGTGGCTATGGTCATGTTGCTGAACCGTGGCTATGGTCATGTTACTCAATCATGGATATGGTCATGTTACTGAATCGTGGCTATATTCATGTTACTGAATCTCGGCTATGGTCATGTCAGTGAATCGTGGCTATGGTCATGTTGCTCAATCGTGGCTATGGTCATGTTACTCCACTGTGGCTATGGTTATGTTACTGAATCGCGGCTCTAGTCATGTTACAGAGACCTGGCTATGGTCATGTTACTCAACCGTGGCTATGGTCATGTTACTCAATAGTGGCTATGGTCATGTTACTGAAACGTGGCTATGGTCACGTTACTGAATCGTAGCTATGGTCATGGTCGTCAATCGTGGCTATGGTCATGTTACTGAATTGTGGCTATTCTATGTTATTGAATCGGGCTATGGTCATGTTACTCAACCGTGGCTATGGTCATCTTACTGAATCGTGGCTTATGGTGATGTTACTCAATCGCATGTGGCTATGGTCATGTTGCTCAACCATGTCTATGGTCATGTTATTCAATCGGCTATGGTCATGTTCTCAATCGTTGCTGTTGTCATGTTGCTAAACCGTGGTTATGGTCATGTTGCTCAAAAGTGGTTATGGTCATCTTGCTCAATCGTGGCTATGGGTCAAAAGTGGCTATGGTCATGTTACTCAGTCGGCTATGGTCATGTTACTGAATCGACTATGGTCATGTTACTGAATCGAATATGGTCATGTCAGTGAATAGTGGCTATGGTCATGTCGGTGAATCGTTGCTATGGCCATGTCGCTGAATTGTGGCTATGGTCATTTTACTGGATCGTGGCTATGGTCATGTAACTCAGTCGTGACTATGGTCATGTTACTGAATCGTGGCTATGGTCATGTTATTTAATCATGGCTATGGTCATGTTACTCAACCGTGGCTATGGTCATGTCAGTGAATTGTGGCTATGGTCATTTTACTGAATCGTAGCTATGGCATGTTATTGAATCGTGGCGATGGTCATGTTACTCAAACGTGGCTATGGTCATCTTACTGAATCGCGGCTATGGTCATGTTACTTAATCGTGGCTATGGTCATTTTGCTCAACCGTGGCTATGGTCATGTTATTGAATCGTGGCTATGGTCATGTCGCTGAATCGTGGCTATGGTCATGTTACTGAATCGTGGATATGGTCATGTTGCTCGATCGTGGCTATGGTCATGTTACTCAATCGTGGCTATGGTCGATGTTGCTCAACCATGGATATGGTCATGTTACTAAATCGTAGCTATGGTCATGTTACTGAATCGCGGCTATGGTCATGTTATTGAATCGTGGCTATGGTCATGTTGCTGAACCGTGGCTATGGTAATGTTAGTCAATCGCGGGCCATGGTCATGTTACTGAATCATTGCTATGTTCATGTTACTGAAATGCGGCTATGGTCATGTTAGTGAATCGAGGCTATGGTTATGTTACTGAAACCCTGGCTATGGTCATGTTGCTCAATCATTGCAATGGTCATGTTACTGAATCATGGCTATGGTTATGTTGCTCAACCATGGCTATGGTCATGTTGTCAACCATGGCTATGGTCATGTTAATGAATCGTCACTATGGTCATGTTGCTCAATCGTGGCTATGGTCATGTTGCTCAATCGTGGCTATGGTCATGTTACTCAATCATGTCTATGGTCATGTTGCTGAACCCTGGCTATGGTCATGTTACTCAATCATTGCTGTGGTCGTGAATCAATCATGGCTATGGTTATGTTGCTCAACCATGGCTATGGTGAATTAGTCGTGGCTATGGTCATGTCAGTGAATCGAGGCTATGGTCATTTTGTGAAACGTGGCTATGGTCATGTTACTCCACCGTGGCTATGGTTCATGTTACTGAATCGATGGCTCTAGTCATGTTACAAACCTGGCTATGGTCATGTTGCTCAACCGTGGGCTATGGTCATGTTGCTCAATAGTGGCTATGGTCATGTTACTGAATTGTGGCTATGGTCATGTTACTCAACCGTGGCTTTGGTCATGTTGCGGTCAATCATGGCTATGGTCATGTTACTCAATTGTGGCTATTTATGTTATTGAACCATGGCTATGGTCATGTTACTTCAACCGTGGCTATGGTCATCTTACTGAATCGAGGCTATGGTCATGTTGCTCAATCGTGGCTATGGTCATGTTGCTTGAACCATGTCTATGGTTATGTTATTGAATCGTGGCTATGGTCATGTTACTCAATCGTTGCTGTTGGTCATGTTGCTGAAACGGTTATGGTCATGTTTGTGAATCGTGGCTATGGTCATCTTGCTCAATCGTAGTATGGTCATGTTACTGAAAAGTGGCTATGGTCATTTTACTGAAACGTGGCTATGGTCATGTTACTGGAACCATGGCTAAGTTCATGTTACTGAATGAACGGGCTATGGTCACATTACTGAATAGTGGCTATGGTCATGTCGGGTGAATCGTGGCTATGGCCATGTTGCTCAATCGTGGCTATTTTCATTTTACTGAATCGTGGCTATGGTCATGTCAGTGAATCGTGACTATGGTCATGTTACTGAACCGTGGCTATGGTCATGTTATTTAATCATGGCTATGGTCATGTTACTCAACCGTGGCTATGGTCATGTTAGTGAACCATGGCTATGGTCATTTACTGAATCGTGGCTATGGCATGTTATTGAATCGAGGCTATGGTCATGTTACTCAAACGTGGCTATGGTCATGTTACTGAATCGTGGCTATGGTCATGTTACTCAATCATGGATATGGTCATTTTACTGAACTGTGGCTATGGTCATGTTCATTGAATCGTGGCTATGGTCATGTCACTGAATCGTGGCTATGGTCATGTTACTGAATCGTGGATATGGTCATGTTGCTCGATCGTGGCTATGGTCATGTTACTGAATCGTGGCTATGGTCGATGTTGCTAAACCATGGCTATGGTCATGTTACTAAATCGTAGCTATGGTCATGTTCATTGAATCGTGGCTATGGTCATGTTATTGAACCGTGGCTATGGTCATGTTGCTGGAATCGTGGCTATGGTCATGTTAGTGAATCGTGGCTATGGTCATGTTACTGAATGCGCTATGTTCATGTTACTGAAATGCGGCTATGGTCATGTTGCTCAATCATGGCTATGGTCATGTTGCTCAACCCTGGCTATGGTCATGTTGCTCAATCATTGCTGTGGTCATGTTACTTAAACCTGGCTATGGTCATGTTGCTCAACCATGGCTATGGTCATGTTACTTAATCGTGGCTATGGTCATGTTACTGAATCGAGGCTATGGTCATGTTGCTCAACCCTGGCTATGGTCATGTTGCTGAACCGTGGCTATGGTCATGTTGCTCAATCGTGGCTATGGTCATGTTACTCAATCGTGGCTATGGTTATGTTGCTCAACCATGGCTATGGTCATGTTACTTAGTCGTGGCTATGGTCATGTTACTGAATCGAGGCTATGGTCATGTTACTGAATCTTGGCTATGTCATTTTACTGAACCCTGGCTATGGTCATGTTACTCAACCATGGCTATGTTCATGTTACTGAATAAGTGGCTATGGTCATGTTACTGAATCGGCTATGGTCATGTTGCTGAATCGTGGCTATGGTCATGTTGCTCAATCGTGGCTATTTTCATTTTACTGAATCGTGGCTATGGTCATTTCAGTGAATCGTGGCTATGGTCATGTTACTCAACCATGGCTATGGTCATGTTAGTCAATCGTGGCTATGGTCATGTTACTAAATCGTGGCTATGGTCATGTTACTCAACCATGGCTATGGTCATGTTACTCAATCGTGGCTATGGTCATGTTGCTGAACCGAGGGCTATGGTCATGTTGCTCAATCATGGCTATGGTCATGTTTGCTGATCCGTGGCTATGGTCATGTTACTGAATCATGGATATGGTCATGTCAGTGAATCGTGGCTATGGTCATGTTACTGAATCACGGCTATGGTCATGATAGGGAATCGTGGCTATGGTCATTTTGCTCAAACCGTGGCTATTTTCATGTTACTGAATCGTGGCTATGGTCATGTTACTGAATCGTAGCTATGGTCACATTCGCCAATCGTGGCTATGGTCATGTTACTCAACCGTGGCTATGGTCATGTTGCTCAATAGTGGCTATTTTCATTTTACTGAATCGTGGCTATGGTCACGTTACTGAATCGTGGCTATGGTCATGTTACGTCAATCGTGGCTATGGTCATGTTACTGAATTGTGGCTATGGTCATGTTATTGAATCGTGGCTATGGTCATGTTACAAGCAGTGGCTATGTTCATCTTACTGAATCGTGGCTTATGGTCCTGTTACTCAATCGTGGCTATGGTCATGTTGCTCAACCATGTCTATGGTCATGTTATTGAACCGTGGCTATGGTCATGTTACTCAGTCGTGGCTATGGTCATGTTACTGAATCATGGCTATATTCATGTTACTGAATCGTGGCTATGGTCATGTCAGTGAATCGTGGCTATGGTCATGTCGGTGAATCGTGCTATGGCCATGTTGCTCGAATTTTGGCTATGGTCATGTTACTGATCGTGGCTATGGTCATGTTATTAAATCGTGACTATGGTCATGTTACTGAATCGTGGCTATGGTCATGTTATTGAATCATGGCTATGGTCATGTTGCTCAACCGTGGCTATGGTCATGTCAGTGAATCGTGGCTATGGTCATTTTACTGAATCGTAGCTATGGCATGTTATTGAATCGCGTGGTTATGGTCATGTTAGTGAATCGTGGCTATGGTCATGTTACTGAATCACGGCTATGGTCATGTTACTGAATCGTGGCTATGGTCATTTTACTCAACCGTGGCTATGGTCATGTTATTGAATCTGGCTATGGTCATGTTGCTCAACCATGGCTATGGTCATGTTACTGAATCGTGGATATGGTCATGTTGCTCAACCGTGGCTATGGTCATGTTACTCAATCATTGGCTATGGTCGATGTTGCTCAACCATGGCTATGGTCATGTTGCTCAATCATTGCTATGGTCATGTTACTCAATCATGGCTATGGACATGTTATTCAAACCATGGCTATGGTCATGTTGCTTAACCGTGGCTATGGTCATGTTATTGAATCGAGGCTATGGTCATGTTACTCAATCTTGGCTATGGTCATGTTGCTGAATCATGGCTATGGTCATGTTACTCAATCGTGGCTATGGTCATGTTACTGAATCATGGCTATGGTCATGTTACTGAATCACGGCTATGGTCATGTTAGTGAATCGTGGCTATGGTCATGTTGCTGAATCGTGGCTATTTTCATGTTACTGAATCGTGGCTATTGTCATTTTTGAAACCTGGCTATGGTCATGTTACTCAACCATGGCTAAGTTCATGTTACTGAATCGTGGATATGGTCATGTTACTGAATCGTGGCTATGGTCATGTTGCTCAATCGTGGCTATGGTCATGTTGCTCAATCGTGGCTATGGTTTCATTTTACTGAATCGTGGCTATGGTCATGTTAGTGAATCGTGGCTATGGTCATGTTACTGAATTGGCTATGGTCATTTTACTGAATCGTGGCTATGGTCAGTGAATGCTCGCCATGGTCATGTTACTGAATCGTGGCTATGGTCGTTATTGAATCGTGGCTATGGTCATGTTACTCAATCATGGCTATGGTCATGTTACTGAATCATGGCTATGGTCATGTTGCTCAATCATGGCTATGGTCATGTTGCTCAACCCGTGGCTATGGTCATGTTATTGAAACGTGGCTATGGTCATGTTACTCAATCATGGCTATGGTCATGTTACTCAATAGTGGCTATGGTCATGTTACTGAATCGTGGCTATGGTCATGTTACTGAATCGTGGCTATGGTCATGGTCCTGAACGTGGCTATGGTCATGTTACTGAATCGTGGCTATGGTCATGTTACTGAATCGTGGCTATGGTCATGCTGTTACATGCTAAGTTCGTTACTGAATTTCGCTATTTTACTGAATCGTGGCTATGGTCATGTTACTCAATCGTGGCTATGGTCATGTTGCTCAATCGTGGCTATGGTCATTTTACTGAATCGTGGCTATGGTCATGTTACTCAATCGTGGCTATGGTCATGTTGCTCAACCGTGGCTATGGTCATGTTACTGAATCGTGGCTATGGTCATGTTACTGAATCGGGCTATGGTCATGTTACTCAACCATGGCTATGGTCATGTCAGAAATTGTGGCTATGGTCATTGTTACTGAATCGAGCTATGGTCATGTTGCTCAATCGTGGCTATGGTCATGTTGCTCAATCATGGCTATGGTCATGTTACTGAATCATGGCTATGGTCATGTACTTCAATCGTGGCTATGGTCATGTTGCTCAACCGTGGCTATGGTCATGTTAGTGAATCGTGGCTATGGTCATGTTGCTGAATCGTGGCTATTTTCATGTTACTGAATCGTGGCTATGGTCATGTTGCTCGAATCGTGGCTATGGTCATGTTACTCAATGGTGGCTATGGTCATGTTGCTCAACCGTGGATATGGTCATGTTACTGAATCGTGGCTATGGTCACGTTACTGAATCGTGGCTATGGTCATGTTACTGAATCGTGGCTATGGTCATGTTGCTGAACCGTGACTATGGTCATGTTACTCAAAGTGGCTATGGTCATGTTACTGAATCGTGGCTATGGTCATGTTGTTACTGAATCGGCTATGGTCATGTTACTGAATCAGTGGCTATGGTCATGTTACTGAATCATGGCTATGGTCATGTTATTGAATCGGGCTATGGTCATGTTACTGAACCATGGCTATGTTCATGTTACTGAATCGTGGCTATGGTCATGTTACTCAATAGTTATGTTTGCCATGTTGTCATGTTACTGAATCCATGGCTATGGTCATGTTGCTCCAATCATGGCTATGGTCATGTTGCTCAACCATGGCTATGGTCATGTTACTTAATCGTCACTAGGCTATGTTGCTCAACCGTGGCTATGGTCATGTTGCTCAATCGTGGCTATGGTCATGTTGCAATTGTGATTTGAATAAAGTTGCTCAGTTTCTTATCAGAATTTTGCTCAATGCAAGGCTTTTGCCGCAATGGTTTGGTTATGTTGCTCAACCATGGCTTTGGTCATGTAATTTTGAAGATGGCTATGGTCATGTTACTGAATCCGAGGCTATGGTCATGTTACTGAATCGTGGCTATAGTCATGTTACTGAATCGTGGATATGGTCATGTTACTGAATCGTGGCTATGGTCATGTTGTTACTGAATCGCGGCTATGGTCATGCCAGTGAATTGTGGGCTATGGTCATGTTGCTCAATCGTGGCTATGGTCATGTTGCTCCACCGTGGCTATGGTCATGTTACTGAATCGCGGGCTATAGTCATGTTACAGAAACCTGGCTATGGTCATGTTACTCAACCATGGCTATGGTCATGTTACTGAATAGTGGCTATGGTCATGTTACTGAATCGTGGCTATGGTCATGTTACTGAATCGTGGCTATGGTCATGTTGTTCAATCGTGGCTATTTTCATTTTACTGAATCGTGGCTATGGTCATGTTATTGAATCGTGGCTATGGTCATGTTACTCAACCGTGGCTATGGTCATCTTACTGAATCGTGGCTATGGTCCTGTTGCTCAATCGTGGCTATGGTCATGTTGCTTAACCATGGCTATGGTCATGTTATTGATCGCGGGCTATGGTCATGTTACTGAATCGAGGCTATGGTCATGTTGCTCAATCGTGGCTATGGTCATGTTACTCAATGGTCATGCAATCATGGATATGGTCTTGTTACTGAATCGCGGGCTATATTCATGTTACTGAATCGTGGCTATGGTCAGTGAATCGTGGCTATGGTCATGAATCAGTCGGCTATGGTCATGTTACTCAATCGTGGCTATGGCTATGGTCATGTATGGTCATGAATCCGCGTGGCTATGGTCATGTTACTGAATTGCTTGGTCATGGTCAGTCAACGTGGCTATGGTCATGTTACTGATTGGCTATGGCAGCCATGTCGCTGAATAGTGGCTATGGTCATTTTACTGGATCGTAGGGCTATGGTCATGTAACTCAGTCGTGACTATGGTCATGTTACTGAATCGCGGCTATGGTCATGTTATTGAATCATGGCTATGGTCATGTTACTCAACCGTGGCTATGGTCATGTTAGTGAATCAGGCTATGGTCATTTTACTGAATCACGGCTATGGTCATGTTAACCCGGCCATTGGCGATGGTCATGTTGCTCAAACGTGGCTATGGTCATCTTGCTGAATCGCGGCTATGGTCATGTTACTCAATCATGGCTATGGTCATTTTGCTCAATCATGGCTATGGTCATGTCATTGAATCACGGTATGGTCATGTCGCTGAATCGTGGCTATGGTCATGTTACTGAATCGTGGATATGGTCATGTTGCTCGATCGTGGCTATGGTCATGTTACTCAATCGTGGCTATGGTCGATGTTGCTCAACCATGGATATGGTCATGTTACTAAATCGTAGCTATGGTCATGTTACTGAATCGTGGGCTATGGTCATGTTATTGAATCATGGCTATGGTCATGTTGTTGAACCGTGGCTATGGTAATGTTAGTGAATCGTGGCTATGGTCATGTTACTGAATCATGCGCTATGTTCATGTTACTGAAATGCGGCTATGGTCATGTTAGTGAATCGTGGCTATGGTCATGTTGCTCAACCCTGGCTATGGTCATGTTGCTGAATCATTGCTATGGTCATGTTACTCAATCATGGCTATGGTTATGTTGCTGAACCATGGCTATGGTCATGTTACTGAGTCATGGCTATGGTCATGTTACTGAATCGTGGCTATGGTCATGTTGCTCAACCATGGCTATGGTCATGTTGCTGAACCGTGGCTATGGTCATGTTGCTCAATCCCGGCTATGGTCATGTTGCTGAACCGCAGCTATGGTCATCATGTTACTGAATCATTGCTATGGTCATGGTCATGTGAATGAATGGCTATGGTCATGTGGCTCAACCGTGGGTATTTTCATGCATGTTACTGAATCGTGGCTATGGTCATTTTACTGAAACCTGGCTATGGTCATGTTACCAACCATGGCTAAGTTCATGTTACTGAATCGTGGCTATGGTCACGTTGCTGAATCGCGGGCTGGTCATGTTGCTCAATCGTGGCTATGGTCATGTTGCTCAATCGTGGCTATTTTCATGTTACTGAATCACGGCTATGGTCATGTCAGTGAATCGTGGCTATGGTCATGTTACTCAATCGTGGCTATGGTCATGTTGCTCAATCGTGGGCTATGGTCATATTTGCTGAATCCGGGCTATGGTCATGTTACTCAACCATGGCTATGGTCATGTTACTGAATCGCGGGCTATGGTCATGTTACTGAATCGAGGCTATGGTCATGTTGCTCAGGGGCTATGGTCATGTTGCTGATCCGTGGCTATGGTCATGTTACTCAATCATGGATATGGTCATGTTACTGAATTTTCTATATTCATGTTACTGAATCGTGGCTATGGTCATGAGTGAATCGTGGCTATGGTCATGTTGCTCAATCGTGGCTATTTTCATGTTACTGAATCGTGGCTATGGTCATGTTAGTGAATCGTCGCTATGGTCATGTTACTCAATCGTGGCTATGGTCATGTTACTCAACCGTGGCTATGGTCATGTTACTCAATAGTGGCTATGGTCATGTTACTGAATCACGGCTATGGTCATGTTACTGAAAAGTAGCTATGGTCATGGTTACCAATCGTGGCTATGGTCATGTTACTGAATTGTGGCTATGTATGTTATTGAATCGTGGCTATGGTCATGTTACTTAGCAGTGGCTATGTTCATCTTACTGAATCGTGGCTTATGGTCCTGTTACTCAATCGTGGCTATGGTCATGTTGCTCAACCATGTCTATGTTCATGTTATTGAATCGTGGCTATGGTCATGTTACTCAATCGTGGCTATGGTCATGTTACTGAATCGCGGCTATGGTCATGTTACTGAATCGTGGCTATGGTCATGTCAGTGATTCGTGGCTATGGTCATGTCGGTGAATCGTTGCTATGGCCATGTCGCTGAATTTTGGCTATGGTCATGTTACTGGATCGTGGCTATGGTCATGTACCTCAATCGTGACTATGGTCATGTTACTGAATCGTGACTATGGTCATGTTATTTAATCATGGCTATGGTCATGTTACTCAACCGTGGCTATGGTCATGTCAGTGAATCGTGGCTATGGTCATTTTACTGAATCGTAGCTATGGCATGTTATTGAATCGTGGTTATGGTCATGTTACTCAAACGTGGCTATGGTCATCTTACTGAATCGCGGCTATGGTCATGTTACTCAATCGTGGCTGTGGTCATTTTGCTCAACCGTGGCTATGGTCATGTTATTGAATCGTGGCTATGGTCATGTCGCTGAATCGTGGCTATGGTCATGTTACTGAATCGTGGATATGGTCATGTTGCTCGATCGTGGCTATGGTCATGTTACTCAATCGTGGCTATGGTCGATGTTGCTCAACCATGGATATGGTCATGTTACTAAATCGTAGCTATGGTCATGTTACTGAATCGCGGCTATGGACATGTTATTGAATCGTGGCTATGGTCATGTTGCTGAACCGTGGCTATGGTAATGTTAGTCAGTCGTGGCTATGGTCATGTTACTGAATGAATCATGGCTATGTTCATGTTACTGAAATGCGGCTATGGTCATGTTAGTGAATCGTGGCTATGGTCATGTTGCTCAATCATTGCTATGGTCATGTTACTGAATCGTGGCTATGGTCATGTTATTGAATCGTGGCTATGGTCATGTCGCTGAATCGTGGCTATGGTCATGTTACTGAATCGTGGATATGGTCATGTTACTGAATCGTGGCTATGGTCATGTTACTCAACCTGGCTATGGTCATGTTGCTCAACCATGGATATGTTATGTTATGGTCGGTCATGTTACTGAATAGCTATGGTCATGTTATTGAAGGGCTATGGTCATGTTGCTGAACCGTGGCTATGGTAATGTTAGTCAATCGTGGCTATGGTCATGTTACTGAATTGTGGCTATGTTCATGTTACTGAAACCCATGGCTGAATGTGGCTATGGTCATGTTGCTCAGCCCATTGCTATGGTCATGTTACTCAATCATTGCTGTGGTCGTTACTCAATCATGGCTATGGTTATGTTGCTCAACCATGGCTATGGTCATGTTACTTAGTCGTGGCTATGGTCATGTTACTGAATCGAGGCTATGGTCATGTTGCTCAATCGTGGCTATAGTCATGTTGCTGAACCGTGGCTATGGTCATGTTACTCAATCATGTCTATGGTCATGTTACTGAATCGCGGCTATGGTCATGTTACTGAATCACGGCTATGGTCATGTCAGTGAATCGTGGCTATGGTCATGTTGCTCAATCGTGGGTATTTTCATGTTACTGAATCGTGGCTATTGTCATTTTACTGAAACCTGGCTATGGTCATGTTACTCAACCATGGCTAAGTTCATGTTACTGAATCGTGGCTATGGTCACATTACTGAATCGTGGCTATGGTCATGTTGCTCAATCGTGGCTATGGTCATGTTGCTCAATCGTGGCTATTTTCATTTTACTGAATCGTGGCTATGGTCATGTCAGTGAATCGTGGCTATGGTCATGTTACTCAACCGTGGCTATGGTCATGACAGTGAATCGTGGCTATGGTCATGTTGCTAAATCGTGGCTATGGTCATGTTACTCAACCATGGCTATGGTCATGTTACTTAATCGTGGCTATGGTCATGTGGCTGAATCGAGGCTGTGGTCATGTTGCTCAATCGTGGCTATGGTCATGTTGCTGATCCGTGGCTATGGTCATGTTACTCAATCATGGATATGGTCATGTTACTGAATCGTGGCTATATTCATGTTACTGAATCACGGCTATGGTCATGTCAGTGAATCGTGGCTATGGTCATGTTGCTCAATCGTGGCTATTTTCATGTTACTGAATCGTGGCTATGGTCACGTTACTGAATCGTAGCTATGGTCATGGTCGTCAATCGTGGCTATGGTCATGTTACTCAACTGTGGCTATGGTCATGTTACTGAATAGTGGCTATGGTCATGTTACTGAATCGTGGCTATGGTCATGTTACTCAACCGTGGCTATGGTCATGTTACTCAATAGTGGCTATGGTCATGTTACTGAATTGTGGCTATGGTCACGTTATTGAATCGTAGCTATGGTCATGTGCGTTAGCAGTGGCTATGTTCATCTGACTGAATCGTGGCTTATGGTATGTTATTGAATCGTGGCTATGGTCATGTTGCTCAACCATGTCTATGTTCATGTTACTGAATCGTGGCTATGGTCATGTTACTCAATCGTGGCTATGGTCATGTTGCTCAACCATGTCTATGGTCATGTTGCTCAATCGTGGCTATGGTCATGTTGCTCAATCGTAGCTATGGTCCCATGTTGCTCAAACCGCTGTTATGGTCATGTTGCTCACGCGTGGCTATGGTCAATGTTTTCTGATTCGTAAGCCAGATTTAAAGGTAATTTTAAAAATGTAAGATATGGTCATGTTAATAAATCGTGGCTATGGTCATGTTACTGAATCGGGCTATGGTCATGTTATTGAATCATGGCTATGGTCATGTTGCTGAACCGTGGCTATGGTCATGTCTGAATCGCGGCTATGGTCATGTTAGTGAATTGTGGCTATGGTCATGTTAGTCAATCATGGCTATGGTCATGTTACTGAATCATGGCTATGGTCATGTTACTGAATCGTGGCTATGGTCATGTTACTTAAACCGTGGCTATGGTCATGTTACTGAACCATGGCTATGGTCATGTTACTCAATCGTGGCTATGGTCATGTTACTCAACCGTGGCTATGGTCATGTTACTGAATCGTGGCTATGGTCATGTTACTCAACCCTGGCTATGGTCATGTTATTGAATCATTGCTATGGTCATGTTACTCAAACGTGGCTATGGTCATGTTACTGAATCGATGCTATGGTCATGTTACTTAATCTGGGCTATGGTCATGTTGCTCAACCATGGCTATGGTCATGTTATTGAATCGTGGCTATGGTCATGTTGCTGAATCGTGGCTATGGTCATGTTACTGAATCGCGGATATGGTCATGTTGCTGAAAACCTGGCTATGGTCATGTTACTCAATCATGGCTATAGTCGATGTTGCTCAATCATGGATATGGTCACGTTACTAAATCGTAGCTATGGTGTTGTTACTGAATCGTGGCTATGGTCATGTTATTGAATCGTGGCTATGGTGATGTCAGTGAATCCGTGGCTATGCAATGTTACTGAATCGTGGCTATATTTTCATTTTACTGAATCGTGGCTATGGTCATGTTACTGAATCATGGCTATGGTCATGTTACTGAATCGTGGCTATGGTCATGTTGCTGAATCATTGGCTATGGTCCATGTTACTGAATCGTGGCTATGGTCATGTTACTGAATCGGGCTATGGTCATTTTACTGAAACCTGGCTATGGTCATGTTACTCAACCGTGGCAATGGTCATGTTACTGAATCGATGCTATGGTCATGTTACTTAAACCTGGCTATGGTCATGTTACTCAACCATGGCTATGGTCATGTTACTAATAACGTGGCTATGGTCATGTTACTGAATCGAGGCTATGGTCATGTTACTCAATCGTGGCTACTCAATCGTGGCTATGGTCATGTTGCTCAACCCTGGCTATGGTCATGTTGCTCAATCATTGCTATGGTCATGTTCCTGATTTGTGGCTATGGTCATGTCAGTCAACCATGGCTATGGTATGTTATTGAATCGTGGCTATGGTCATGTTACTGAATCGTGGCTATGGTCATGTTACTCAATCGTGGCTATAGTCATGTTACTGAATCGTGGCTATGGTCATGTTACTCAGTCATGTGTATGGTCATGTTACTGATCCGTGGCTATGGTCATGTTACTGAATCACGGCTATGGTCATGTTACTGAATCGTGGCTATGGTCATGTCACTCAAAAGTGGCTATGGTCATGTTACTGAATCGTGGCTATGGTCATTTTACTGAAACCTGGCTATGGTCATGTTAGTGAATCATGGCTATGGGTCATGTTACTGAATCGTGGCTATGGTCACATTACTGAATCGTGGGCTATGGTCATGTTACCCAATCGTGGCTATGGTCATGTTGCTCAATCGTGGCTATGGTCATTTTACTGAATCGTGGCTATGGTCATGTTACTGAATTGTGGCTATGGTCATTTTACTCAACCGTGGCTATGGTCATGACAGTGAATCGTGGCTATGGTCATGTCAGTGAATCGTGGCTATGGTCATGTTACAGAACCATGGATATGGTCATGTTACTCAATCGTGGCTATGGTCATGTTACTGAATTGAGGCTATGGTCATGTTGCTCAATCGTGGCTATGGTCATGTTGCTGAACCGTGGCAATGGTCATGTTACTCAATCATGGATATGGTCATGTTACTGAATCGTGGCTATATTCATGTCACTGAATCGGCTATGGTGGTATGTTATTGAATCGTGGCTATGGTCATGGTCGTCAATCGTGGCTATGGTCATGTTACTGAATCGTGGCTTATGGTCATGTTACTCAATCGCTGGCTATGGTCATGTTACAGAGACTGTGGCTATGGTCATGTTACTCAACCCATGGCTATGGTCATGTTACTCAATAGTGGCTATGGTCATGTTACTGAACCGTGGCTATGGTCATGTTACTGAATCGTGGCTATGGTCATGGTCTCAATCCTGGCTATGGTCATGTTACTGAATTGTGGCTATGGTATGTTTTTGAATCGTGGCTATGGTCATGTTACTGAATCATGGCAGTGGCTATGGTCATCTTATTGAATCGTGGGCATTATGGTCATGTTACTCAATCGTGGCTATGGTCATGTTGCTGAACCATGTCTATGGTCATGTTATTGAATCGCGGGCTATGGTCATGTTATTCAATCGTTGCTGTTGTCATGTTGCTCAACCGTGGCTATGGTCATGTTGCTCAATCGTGGCTATGGTCATGTACCTCAATCGTGAAGCTATGGTCATGTTACCAAAAGTGGCTATGGTCATGTTATTGAATCGTGGCTATGGTCATGTTACTGAATCGGGGCTATGGTCATGTTACTGAATCGTGGCTATGGTCATCTCAGTGAATCGTGGCTATGGTCATGTCGGTGAATTGTGGCTATGGTCGTTACTGGATCATGGCTATGGTCATGTACCTCAATCGTGACTATGGTCATGTTACTGAATCGTGACTATGGTCATGTTATTTAATCATGGCTATGGTCTTTTTACTGATTCGTAGCTATGGCATTTTATTGAATCGTGGCTATGGTCATGTTACTCAAATGTGGCTATGGTCATCTTACTCAACCGTGGCTATGGTCATGTTATTGAATCGTGGCTATGGTCATGTCGCTGAATCGTGGCTATGGTCATGTTACTGAATCGTGGATATGGTCATGTTGCTCAATCATTGCTGTGGTCGTTACTCAATCATGGCTATGGTTATGTTGCTCAACCATGGCTATGGTCATGTTACTTAGTCGTGGCTATGGTCATGTTACTGAATCGAGGCTATGGTCATGTTGCTGAATCATGGCTATGGTCATGTTACTGAATCGTGGCTATGGTCATGTTACTGAATCAGTGTCTTATGGTCATGTTACTGAATCGTGGCTATGGTCATGTTACTAAATCGTGGCTATGGTCATGTCAGTGAATCGTGGCTATGGTCATGTTGCTCAACCCTGGCTATTTTCATGTTGCTGAATCGTGGCTATGGTCATTTTACTCAAACCTGGCTATGGTCATGTTTACTCAACCATGGCTAAGTTCATGTTACTGAATCGTGGCTATGGTCATGTTACTGAATCGTGGCTATGGTCATGTTGTTCAACCGTGGCTATGGTCATGTTACTGAATCATGGCTATGGTCATGTCAGTGAATCGTGGCTATGGTCATGTTATTTTAACCATGGCTATGGTCATCTTACTTAATCGGCTATGGTCATGTTACTGAATCGAGGCTATGGTCATGTTGCTCAATCGTGGCTATGGTCATGTTATTGAACCGTGGATATGGTCATGTTACTCAAACGTGGCTATGGTCCGTTACTGAATCGTGGCTATGGTCATGTACCTGAATCGCGGAATATGGTCGTCAGTGAATCGTGGCTATGGTCATGTTATTGAATCGTGGCTATTTTCATGTTACTGAATCGTGGATATGGTCACGTTACTGAATCGTAGCTATGGTCATGGTCGTCAAACCTGGCTATGGTCATGTTACTCCACCGTGGCTATGGTTATGTTACTGAATCGCGGCTATGGTCATGTTACTTAAACCTGGTTATGGTCATGTTACTCAACCGTGGCTATGGTCATGTTACTCAATCGTGGCTATGGTCATGTTACTGAAAGGTGGCTATGGTCATGTTACTGAATCGTGGGCTATGGTCATGGTCAGTGAATCGTGGCTATGGTCATGTTTGAATTGTAGCTATGGTATGTTTTGAATCGTGGCTATGGTCATGTTAGTCAGCAGTGGCTATGGTCATCTTACTGAATTGTGGCTTATGGTCATGTTACTCAATCGTGGCTATGGTCATGTTGCTCATGGGTCTATGGTCATGTTATTGCATCGCGGGCTATGGTCATGTTACTCAATCGTTGCTGTTGTCATGTTGCTCAACCGTGGTGGTCATGTTGCTCAACCGTGGCTATGGTCATGTTGCTCAAAAGTAGCTATGGTCATGTTACCTCAGCGGCTATGGTCATGTTAGTGAATCGCGGCTATGGTCATGTTAGTGAATCGGGCTATGGCCATGTCGGTGAATCGTGGCTATGGTCATGTCAGTGAATCGTGGCTATGGTCATGTTCGGTGAATCGGCTATGGTCATGTCGCTGAATCGTGGCTATGGTCATGTTACTGAATCGTGGCTATGGTCATGTTACTCAATCGTGGCTATGGTCATGTTACTGAATCGTGACTATATCAGCGTTATTGAATCATGGCTATGGTCATGTTACTCAACCGTAATGGTCATGTTACAGAATAGTGGATATGGTCATGTTACTCAATCGTGGGTATTGGCATATTTATTGAATCGTGGCTATGGTCATGTTGCTCAAACGTGGCTATGGTCATCTTACTCAACCGCGGGCTATGGTCATGTTATTGAATCGTGGCTATGGTCATGTCAGTGAATCGTGGCTATGGTCATGTCACTGAATTGTGGATATGGTCATGTTATTGAATCGTGGCTATGGTCATGTTGGTCAACCGTGGCTATGGTCATCTTACTGAATCCATGGATATGGTCATGTTACTAAATCGCGGCTATGGTCATGTTGCTCAAACGTGGCTATGGTCATCTTTACTGAATCGTGGCTATGGTCATGTTGTTGAGTCGTCTATGGTAATGTTACTCAATCGTGGCTATGGTCATGTTACTGAATCGTGGCTATGTTCATGTTATTGAATTGCGCGGTCTATCGCGTTGGCTGAGTCGTGTAAATGGTCATGTTACAGAATAGTGGATATGGTCATGTTGCTCAATCGTGGGTATGGTCATGTTACTCAATCGAGGCTATGGTCATGTTGCTCAACTGTGGCTATGGTCATGTTGCTCAACCGTGGCTATGGTCATGTTCCTCAATTGTGGCTATGGTCATGTTGCTCAACCTGGCTATGGTCATGTTGCTGAATCGTTGCTATGGTCGTTACTCAATCGTGGCTATGGTCATGTTGCTCAACCATGGCTATGGTCATGTTACTTAATCGTGGCTATGGTCATGTTACTGAATCGAGGCTATGGTCATGTTCTCAATCGTGGCTATGGTCATGTTACTGAATCATGGCTATGGTCATGTCAGTGAATCGGGGGCTATGGTCATGTTATTTAGTCATGGCTATGGACATCTTACTCAACCGTGGCTATGGTCATGTTAGTGAATAGTGGCTATGGTCATTTTGTTACACGAAAGGTGGCTATGGCATGTTACTAAATCGTGGCTATGGTCATGGTTACTCAAACGTGGCTATGGTCATCTTACTGAATTGTGGCTATTGTCATGTTTTTGAATCGTGAATATGGTCATGTTACTGAAGCAGTGGCTATGGTCATCTTATTGAATTGTGGCTTATGGTCATGTTACTCAATCGTGGCTATGGTCATGTTACTCAACCGCCGCTATGTTCATGTTATTGAAACGTGGCTATGGTCATGTTACTCAATCGTGGCTGTGGTCATGTTGCTGAACCGTGGCTATGGTCATGTTGCTTAAACCGGGCTATGGTCATGTTACTCAATCGCGGGCTATGGTCATGTTACTCAAAAGTGGCTATGGTCATGTTACCAATCGTGGCTATGGTCATGTTACTGAATCAGGCTATGGTCATGTTCCTGAATCGTGGCTATGGTCATGTCAGTCAACCGGCTATGGTCATGTCGGTGAATCGCTGCTATATGTCATGTCGCTGAATTGTGGATATGGTCATGTTACTCAACCATGGCTATGGTCATGTACCTCAATCGTGGCTATGGTCATGTTACTGAATCGTGACTATGGTCATGTTATTCAACCGTATGGCTATGGTCATGTTACTGGAACCGTGGCTATGGTCATGTCAGTGAACGGGCTATGGTCATTTTAGTGAATTGTAAAGCTATGGCATTTTATTGAATCGTGGCTATGGTCATGTTACTCAAACGTGGCTATGGTCATCTTACTCAACCGTGGCTATGGTCATGTTATTGAATCGTGGCTATGGTCATGTCGCTGAATCGTGGCTATGGTCATGTTACTGAATTGTGGATATGGTCATGTTATTGAACCCGGGCTATGGTCATGTTACTCAATCGTGGGCTATGGTCATGTTGCTCAACCATGAATATGGTCATGTTACTAAATCGTAGCTATGGTCATGTTACTGAATCGCGGCTATGGTCATGTTATTGAATCGTGGCTATGGTCATGTTGCTGAATCGCGGCTATGGTCATGTTACTAAATCCTGGCTATGGTCATGTTACTGAATCGTGGCTATGTTCATGTTACTGAATCATGGCTATGGTCATCTCAGTGAATCGTGGCTATGGTCATGTTACTGAATCGCGGCTATGGTCATTTACTTAAACCTGGCTATGGTCATGTTATTGAACCATGGCTATGGTCATGTTACTTAATCGTCACTATGGTCATCTTTACTCAATCGTGGCTATGGTCATGTTGCTCAATCAAATGGCTATGGTCATGTTACTCAATTGTGGCTTATGGTCATGTTATTGAATCGTGGCTATGGTCATGTTGCTCAACGTGGATATGGTCAGTGTTGCTGAATCATTGCTATGGTCGGTATCAATGATGGCTATGGTTATGTTGTTTCAACCATGGCAATGGTCATGTTATTTAGTCGTAGGCTATGGTCATGCGTTACTGAATCCTGGTTATGGTCATGTTGCTCAATCGCGGCTATAGTCATGCCAAACCGGCTATGGTCATGTTACTCAATCATGTCTATGGTCATGTTACTGAATCGCGGCTATGGTCATGTTACTGAATCACGGATATGGTCATGTTACTCAACGTGGCTATAGTTATGTTGCCGAATCGCGGGCTATTTATGTTACTGAATCGTGGCTATGGTCATGCGCATTGAACCATGGCTATGGTCATGTTACTCAACCATGGCTAAGGTCATGTTACTGAATCGGCTATGGTCATGTTACTGAATCGTGGCTATGGTCATGTTACTGAATCGTGGCTATGGTCATGTTGTCAATCGTGGCTATTTTCATGTTACTGAATCGTGGCTATGATATGTTATTGAACCGTGGCTATGGTCATGTCAGTGAATCGTGGCTATGGTCATGTTACTGAATCGTGGCTATGGTCATGTTATTGAATCGCGGGCTATGGTCATGTTACTCAACCGCGGATATGGTCATGTTACTGAATCGTGGCTTATGGTCATGTTGCCCAATCGTTGCTATGGTCATGTTGTCCAACCGTGGCTATGGTCATGTCAGTGAATCGCGGCATGGTCATGTTATTCAATCATGGCTATGGTCATGTTACTCAACCGGGCTATGGTCATGTTGCTGAATCGTGGCTATGGTCATGTTGTTCAATCGCGGGCTATGGTCATGTTACTCAACCGTGGCTATGGTCATGTTACTGAATCATGGCTATGGTCATGTTACTCAATCGTTGGCGGTCATGTTACTGAATCGTGGCTATGGTCATGCCAGTGAATTGTGGCTATGGTCATGTTGTTGAATCGGCTATTTTCATGTTACTGAATCCTGGCGATGGTCATGTTACTGAATCGCGGGCTATGGTCATCATGATACCTGAATCAGGATATGGTCATGTTACTGAATCGTGGCTATGGTCATTTTTGCCCAACCGGCTATGGTCATGTTACCAATCGTTATGGATGTCAGTGAATCGCGGGTTTATGGTCATGTTACTGAACCATGGCTATGGTCGTTATTTAATCGCGGGCTATGGTCATGTTACTCAATCGAGGCTATGGTCATCTTTGCTGAACCATGGATATGGTCACGTTTGCCGAACCGTAGCTATGGTTATTTTGCTGAATCGCGGGATATGGTCAGCGTTATTGAATCGCGGGTTTTATTCATGTTGCTGAACCATGGCTATGTTAATGTTAGTGAATCTTGGCTATGGTCATGTTACTGAATCGCGGCTATGTTCATGTTACTGAACCGCTATGGTCGACGTTGCTGAATCGTGGATATGGTCATGTTGCTAAATCATGGCTTATGGTCATGTTACTGAATCGTGGCTACGGTCATGTTATTGAATCGAGGCTATGGTCATTTTACTGAAACCTGGCTATGGTAATGTTACTCAACCGTGGCTATGGTCATGTTACTGAATCGGTGGCTATGGTCATGTTACTGAAACCTGGCTATGGTCATGTTACTGAACCATGCGGATATGGTCATGTTACTGAATCGTCACTATGGTCATGTTACCCAACCGTGGCTATGGTCATGTTACTGAATCGTGGCTTATGGTCATGTTACTCAACCGTGGCTATGGTCATTGTTACTGAATCGTGGCTTATGGTCCTGTTACTGAACCGTGGCTATGGTCATGTTGCTCAATCATTGCTGTGGTCGTTAGCATCAACCCGGCTATGGTCATGTTACTGAATCGTGGTTTATGTCATGTTGTTTCAACCGTGGTTATGGTCATGTTGCTCAATCCGTGGCTATGGTCATGTTGTTCAATCCGCTATGGTCATGTTGCTCAATCGTAGCTATGGTCATGTTACTCAAAAGTGGCTATGGTCATCTTTACTGAATCGCGGCTATGGTCATGTTACTGAATCGCGGGAATGGTCATGTCAGTGAATCGTGGCTATGGTCATGTTTACTGAATCGTGGCTATGGTCATGTGGGTGAACCGTGGCTATGGCCATGTTATTGAATCAGCGGCTATGGTCATGTTACTGAATCGTGGCTATGGTCATGTTACCAGAATCGTGACTATGGTCAGCGTCAGTGAATCGTGGATATGGTCATGTTACCAAATCGGGCATATGGTAATGTTATTGAATCGTGGCTATGGTCATGTTACTCAAATGGCTATGGTCATGTTCATGTTACTGAATCCAACCGGTCATGTCCATGAAACGCGGCTATGGCCGCGTTGCTCAACCATGGCTATGGTCATGCTTAATCGTCACTATGGTCATGCTGTTCTCAACCGGGGCTATGGTCATGTTGCTCAATCGTGGCTATGGTCATGTTATTAAATTGAGGCTATGGTCGCGTTGTTGAATCCGCATATGGTCATGTCAGTCAACCCTGGCTATGGTCATGTTGCTCAATCATTGCTGTGGTCGTTACCAATCATGGCTACAGTTATGTTGCTCAACCATGGCTATGGTCATGTTACATTGAGTCGTGGCTATGGTCATGTTATTGAATCGAGGCTATGGTCATGTTGCTCAATGTGGCTATAGTCATGCGTTGCTGAACCCTGCCACACAATATGTTACTCAATCATGTCTATGGTCATGTTACTGAATGCCGCTATGGTCATGTTACTGAATCACGGCGGCGGTCATGTCAGTGAATCGTGGTTTGGTCATGCTACCAATCGCGGGCTATTTTCATTTTACTGAATCGTGGCTATGGTCATGTCAGTGAATCGTGGCTATGGTCGTTACTGAATCGCGGCTATTTTCATTTTACTGAATCGTGGCTATGGTCATGTCAGTGAATCATGGCTATATCGTTACTGAATCGTGGCGGTCATGTTATTGTATCGTGGTTATGGTCATGTTACTTCAACCGTGGATATGGTCATGTTACCAATCGTGGCAATGGTCATGTTACTGATCGGGCAAGCGGTCATGTTATCTTTAAACCTGGTTATAGTCATGTTACCAACCGTGGCTATGGTCATGTTACTCAATAGTGGCTATGGTATCTTAATGAACCGTGGCTATGGTCATGGTCCTCAATCGTGGCTATGGTCGTTGCTATCAACCGTGGCTTATGGTCATGTTACTGAATCGTGCTATGGTCATGTTATTGTATCGTATTATGGTCATGTTACTCCAACCGTGGATATGGTCAGCGTTAATTGTAATCGCGGCAATGGTCATGTTACTGATTCGCCGGGTTATGGTCGTTACTTAAAACCTGGTTATAGTCATGTTACTCAACCGCGGGCTTGCGAATAAGCAGCACTCAATAGTATTAAGGTCACGCTAATGAATCGTGATACGTGCAACCGAACGAAGCATGGA
>CM072688.1:11302469-11347581 GCA_036884735.1 Huso huso | reverse complement strand
TTGAGTACATTATTAATAACCATAATACGGTTCGGTAACATGACCATAGACACGGTTGAGCAACATGACCATAGCCACAATTGGTAACATGACCATAAGCCGCGATTCATTGATAAGATGACCATAGCCCGCGATTCAATAACATTACCATAGCCCGCGATTCACTGGCATGGGCATAGCCACGAATCACTGACATCACCATAGCAGCGATTCGAGTAACATGACCACCTTGGTTGAGTAAAATGACCATAGCCACGATTGAGGACCGCGATAGCCACGATTCAGTAATGTGATATAGCCACTATTATTGTGTAACACTGACCATAGCCGCGGTTGAGTAACATGACTATAACAAGGTTTAAATTAACATGACCATAGCGAATCAGTAACATGACCATTGCCACGGTTGAGCAAAATGACCATCCCGATTGGAGTAACATGACCATGGCAGTGATTCTAAGATGACCATAGCCCCGCGTTTCAGTAAAATGACCATAGCCCGCGATTCAATAACGACCATAACTCTGATTCGGTAAAATGACCATAGCCACGATTCACTGACATGACCATAGCCAGGGTTGAGTAACGCGACCATAGCCATGATTAAACATGAACATTGCCCACGATTCGATAATATGACCATAGCCAGGATTGAGGTACATTACCATAGCCACAATTCAGTAACATGACCCAAAGGCGGCCATTGGGTAACGTCCATGAACCAGATGGAAATAAACAAGCCGCGGCAGGTTTTTTGATTCACTGAGCGTGATCCATATCCACATTTAATAACGGGCCAGAAGAAGGGTTGAACGATTCAGTAACATGACCATAGCCACGATTGGTAACAAACACCACAGACTACGGTTCAGCAACATGACCATAGCCACGATTCAATAAATGACCATAGCCGCAATTCAGCGAACATGACCAACCTAACATTTAATGAAAATGACCATATCCATGGTTGACCTAACATTCAATTACCAATTAGTATTCAGTAAGATGACCATAGCCACGATTGAGTAGCATGACCATAGCCACGTTTCAATTACATTTAATAGCCACGATTCAGTAAAATGACCATAGCCACGATTCACTAACATAAATAGTCATTTTTGAAGTAAGATGACCCTAGCCACGATTCAGTAACATGACCATAGCCTCACATTCACTAATATGGCCATAGCAACGCACATGCACCGGGCGGACCATTGCCACGATTCACCCCCATGACCATAGCCTCGATTCAGTAACATGACCATAGCCGCCAGCTGAGTAACAAAGTCTCGGGCTGGAAGTTTGAGTAAGATGACCATAGCCAGGGGCTAGTAACATGACCATTGCCACAATTGAGTAACATGACCATAGCCACGATTGAGCAACATGACCATAGCTCGCGGGGATGCTGAGCAACATGACCATAGCCACAATTTCAGTAAAATGACCATAAGCCACCAATTCAGTAACATGACCATAGCCACGGTTGCAGTAACATGACCATAGCCACGATTCAATCCCAAACCATAGCCACATTCTCGGTATCATGGGCATACTGCGATTCACTGACATCCCCATACCTAAGATTGCCCGGCAACTCCATAGGTGGGGTTCAAATGCCTGACCATAGCCACGATTTCAGGAACATGACCATAGCCACGATTGAGTAACATGACCATAGCCACTATTCAATAACATGACCATAGCCATGGTTTCGGCAACATGACCATAGCCGGTTTTCAGTAACATGACCATAGCGTTGATTGAGTAACATGACCATTGCAACGATTCAATAACATGACCATAGCCACGATTCAGTAACATGACCATAGACACGATTAAGTAACATGACCATAGCCAAAAAGCACGAAACATGACCACAGCCCGATTTTGCAACATGACCATAGCCACGATTCACTGTCATGACCATAGCAGCCACCGGTTGGGTAACATGACCTTAGCCATGATTGAGGTATATGACCATAGCCACAATTCAGTAACATGACCATAGCAGCGATTCAGGAACGACCATAGCCACGACTGAGTAACATGACCATAGACGCTTTTTGAGTAGCATGACCATAGCTCGATTGAGCAATATGACCATAGCCGCGATTGAGCAACATGACCATAGCGCCGATTCAGTAACATGACCATAGCCACAATTCATTAACATGACCATAGCCACGATTCACTGAGATGACCATAGCCATGGTTAAACAAAGATGACCATAGCCACGATTAAATATCATGACCATAGCCACGATTCGCGAACATGACCATAGCCACGATTGAGCAACATGGACCATAGCCTCGATTCAGTAACATGACCATAGCCACGATTAAGTAACGACCATAGCTACGGTTTGAGTAATGACCATGACCATTGACCATAGCCAGGGTTGAGCAACACGACCATAGCCACAATTGAGGAACATGACCATAGCCACGATTGGCAACATGACCATAGCCACAGTTGAGCAACATGACCATATCACTATTCTGTAAGAGATGACCATAGCAACGATTCAGCGACATGACCTTAGCCACGATTCAATAACGATCATAGCCACAATTGACTGAAAGCATAGCTACCTCTGACCATAGCCGCGATTCAGTAACATGACCATAGCTACGGTTGGAGTAAGATGACCATAGCCTCCAATTCAGCGACATAGCCACGATTGGATTAACATGACCATAGCCGCAGTTGAGTAACATGACCATAGCCAGATTTCAGTAACATGACCATAGCCGCGATTCAGTAACATAACTATTGCCACTTTTGAATAACATGACCATAGCCATGATTGAGACCATGACAACAGCCACGATTCAGTAACATGACCAAATTACGGTTCAGTAACGTGACCTGGAGCCACTATTGAGCAACATGACCATAGCCACGATTGAGTAACAACATGACCGCAAAGTTTAAGCGACCATCAAGAAGATGACCATAGCCGGATTGACTAACATGACCATAGCCAGGTTTCAATAACATACCATAGCCACGATTCACCGGCATGACCATATCCACGATTCGGTAACATGAACATAGCCGATTCAGGACCATGACCACTAGCCGATTGAAACATGACCATATGCGGATTCAGTAACATGACCATAGCCACGATTGAGTAACATGACCATAGCCACGGTTGAGTAACATGACCATAACCAGGTTTTATGACCAACATGACCAGTAACATGGTTGGGTTAATGATTGACCTTGACCATAGCGATTCAACAACATGACCATAGCCACGATTCAGTAACATGCGTATATCCACGATTGAGTAACATGACCATAGCCACGATTCAGTAAGATGACCATAGCCATGTTTCAATAACATGACCATAGCCAATATCCAACAAAATAACCGCCAGCACTATTCCGTAAAATGACCATAGCCACGATTCAGTAAGATGACCATAGCCACATTTTGAGTAAGATGACCATAGCCATGTTCAACCAACATGACCATAGCCACGATTCACTGACATGACCATAGCCCGCGATTGGCAATACGACCGCCAGCCAATGATTGAGCAACGTGACCATAGCCACGTTTCAGTAAATATGACCATAGCCACGATTGAGTAACATGACCATACATGGTTGGAGTAATGACCATAGCCAGGTCTCCTGCAACATGACAATAGCCAGGTTCAGCAACATGACCATAGCCACAATTGATGAACATGACCGCCAAATACGATTGAGCGACCATGACCATAGCTACAGTTCAGTAACATGACCATAAGCCACGATTCAGTAACATGAAAATAGCCCGCGATTGAGCAACATGACCATAGCCACATTCAATAACAACATATCATAGCCATGATTCAGTAACATGAATATAGCCACGAATCACTGACATGACCATAGCCGATTCAGTAACATGACTATAGCGGTTGAGTAACATGACCGCAGTCACGATTCAGCAACATGACCATAGCCACGATTCAGTAACATGACCATAGCCACGGTTGGAGTAACATGACCATAGCCATGGTTGAGTAACATGACTATAGCCGCGATTGTAACATAACCATAGCCACGATTCACTAACATGACCACTGAGGACCATGACTATTGATTCAGTAACATGACCATAGCCACGATTCACTAACGTGACCATAGCCACGATTCAGTAAAATGACCATAGCCACGATTGAGCAACATGACCATAACCAGGTTTCACTAACGACCATAGCGTGCGATTCGGTAACGCGACCACAGCACGATTGAGCAACATGACCATAGCCACGGTTGATCCGTGACCATAGCCACTATTCATAACATGACCATATCCACGATTGAGTAACATGACCATAGCAATGTTTAAGTAACATGACCATAGCCACGATTCAGTAACATGACCATATTCACGATTGGTAACATGACCATAGCCACGATTCAGTAACATTTACCACAGCCGTGTTTGAGTAACATGACCATAGCCACGATTCAATAACATGCCATAGCCGCGATTCAATAAAATGACCATAGCCACGATTCTCTGACACACCACAGCTACGGTTGAGGTAGATGACCATTTACCCGCGATTCAATAAGATGACCATAGCCACGTTTCACTGACATGACCATAAAGCATGATTCAACATGCCGCCAGCCACGATTCCATAAAATGACCATATCCACGATTCAGCAATACACCATAGCCACGACATTAGATGACCATAGCCATGGCTAAATAACATGACCATAGCCACGATTCAGTGACATGACCATAGCAACGATTCCGCAACATGACCATAGCCAGGGATTGATAAACATGACCATAGCTACAATTGAGGAAACATGACCATAGCCATGATTGAGTAACATGACCAGCCGGGTTGAGCAACATGACCATATACGATTGAGTAACATGAAAATACCCACGATTGAGCAACATGACCATATCCACTATTCTGTAACATGACTCATTGCGACTCAGCGATATGACCTTAGACACCATTCAATAACATGACCATAGCCGGTTGAGCAAAACGACCTTAGCCGATTGAGTAAATGACCATAGCCACGATTCAGTAAGATGACCATAGCCACGTTTGAGTAACATGATCATAGCCACGATTCAGCAACATGACCATAGCCTCAATTCAGCGACATGGCCATAGTAACGATTCACCGACATGACCATAGCCATGATTCACTGACATCACCATAGCCATTCAGTTACGCTGACCATAGCCACGACTGAGTAACATGACCATAGCCACTTTTGAGTAGCATGACCATAGCCAATGGTTGAGTAACATGACAACAGCAACGATTGAGTAACATGACCATAGCCATGGTTCAGTAACATGACCATAGACACGGTTGAGCAACATGACCAGCCACGATTGAGTAACATGACCATGTTTTCACTTATTCGGTAAGATGACCATAGCCACGGTTGACTAACATGACCATAGCACGATTCAATAATAACATACCATAGCCACGATTCACTGACATGAGCATAGCCACGAATCACTGACATGACCATAGCCGCGATTCAGCAACATGACCATAGCCCGCGGTTGAGTAAGATGACCGCCGCTACGATTGAGGACCATGACCATAGCCCGCGATTGAGTAAATGACCATAGCCGCGATTCAGCAACATGACCATATCCACTATTCTGTAACATGACCATTGCCACGGTTCCAATAACATGACCTTAGACACGGTTCAATAACATGACCATAGCCAATGATTCACTGAAATGACCATAGCCACAATTCAGTAACATGACCATAGCCATTCAGTAAGATGACCATAGCCACGACTGAGCAATATGATCATAGCCACGATTGGTAACATGACCATAGCTACGATGAGCGACATGGCCATAACGATTCACCAACATACCATAGCCGATTGAGCAGCATGACAGCCAGCGATTGAGTAACATGACCATAGCCACGATTCAATAACATGACCATAGCCACTTTTGAGCAACATGACCATAGCCAATTAATTAACAGGACCATAAGCCCGCGATTCGGTAAAGATGACCAGCCATAGGCACGACCATGACACGGTTGAACATGACCATAGCCACGATTGAGCAACATGACCATATCCACTATTCAGTAACGACCATTGCCACGACTCAGCCATGACCAGCTAGCAATAACGACCATCCACGGTTCACTGACCGATATAGCCACGAATCACCGACATCACCATAGCCGCGATTCAGTAACATGACCATAGCCATGGTTGAGTAACATGACCAGCCACTTTTTGAGTAACATGACTATAGCCACGTTTGAGTAAATATGACCGCAGTAACCCACGTAATCAGTAATTTGACCATTGCCCACGGTTGAGTAACACACCATAGCCAGGTTTCAGTAAATACGACCATAGCCGCGATTCAAGATGACCATAGCCACGATTGACTAACATGACCATAGCCACGAATCAATAACATGACCATAGCCACGATTCACTGACATGACCATAGCCACGAATGAGGTACATACCATAGCTGCGATTCAGTAACATGACCATAGCCATGATTGATAACATGACCATAGCCGATTGGTTCGTTGGCGCATAACCAGGTTTAAGTAACATGACCATAGCATTTCAGTAACATGACCATTGCCACGATTGAGCAACGACCATAGCCAGGGTTGGGCAAAATGACCATAGCCACGATTTAAAACATGACCATAGCCAATGATTGAGTAAGATGACCATAGCCACGTTTGGGTAACATGACCATAGTACACATTCAGTAAGATGACCATAGCCACGATTCAGTAAAATGACCATAGCCAGATTCAATAACATGACCATAGCTACGGTTGAATGAGCATAGCCATGAATCAGTAACATGACCATAGCAACGATTCAGTAACATGACCATAGTCACGGTTGAGTAACATGACCATAGCCACAATTCAGTAACATGACCATTGCCACGATTGAGCAACATGACCGTAGCCAGTTGAGCAACATGACCAAGAGCTTGATTTTGTAAGATGACCATAGCCACAATTGAGTAACATAACTATAGCAGACCAGAAAATAACATACCATAGCCACACCACCGACATGAGGACCACGACCATAGCCATGATTCCAGTAACAGAACTACAGCACGATTCAGTAACGTGACCATAGCCACTCTTCAGTGACATGACCATAGCCACGGTTCTCCAATACGACCATAACCAGGTTTGAGTAACATGACCATAGCTATATACTGTAACATGACCATCAGCCATTCAGTAACATAACCATTCACTTTCAGTAACATGACCATAGTCATGATTCAGCAACCCATATCCACGATTCAGTAACATTACCATAGCCACGATTCAATAACGTGACCATAGCCACGATTCACCAACATGACCATATTCACGTGTTGAGTAACATGACTATAACCAGGTTTAAGTAACATGACCATAGCTAATGCTTGAGTAACACACCATTGCCACGATTGAGCAACATGCCATAGCTACTTATTCAGTAACATGACCAGCCGTGATTCAGCAACACCCACGATGACATGACCATATCCACGGTTGACCATAGATGACCACTAGACCATACTAAATTGAACATGACCATAGCCACATTCACTGACATGACCATAGCCACGCTTGAGTAACATGACCATAGCCAATTCAACAACATGCCATAGCTACTTATTGACCCATAGCCACGATTCACTGACACGACCATAGCCACGACAGTAAGATGACCATAGCTATGACTAAATAAATATGACCATAGCCACTTATTCAGTAACCACCATAGCCATGATTGAGCAACATGACCATAGCCAGGGTTGAGCAACATGACCATAGCCACGATTGAGGAACATGACCATAGCCACGATTAAGCAACATGACCATAGCCACAGTTGAGCAACATGACCATAGCCACGATTGAGTAACATGAAAATAGCAACGATTGAGCAACATGACCATAGCCAGGGTTCAGTAACATGACCATAGCCACTATTGAGGAACATGACCATAGCCACGGTTGAGCAACATGACCATAGCCACAGTTGAGCAACATGACTAGAGCCACGATTCAGTAACATAAAAATATCGAATGGAGCAACATGACCATAGCTAATGATTCAGCAACATGACCATAGCCACTATTCAGCAACATGACCATAGCCACGGTTGAGCTATTATGGCCATAGCAACGTCTCAATAACATGATTCAGAGCCGCGATTCAGTAACATAACCATAGCCACAGTTCAGTAACATGACCATAGCCATGATTGAGCAACATTACCATAGCCACGATTCACTAGCATGACCATAGCCCTCGGTTGAGTAACATGACAATAGCAACGCTTGAGTAACCATGACCAACATCTGGTCCTGGTAGCTGGTTCAGTAACATGACCAGTGCCATGACTGAGCAACATGACCATAGCCACTTTTTGAGTAGCATGACCATAGCCATGGTGAGTAAGATGACAACAGCAACATCCTCTGACTAACATGACCACAGCCACCATTCAATAATAACATCCCATAGCTGGTTGAGCAACACACCATAGCTAAATCACTGGACATGACCATAAGCCACGATTCAGCAACATGACCATTAGCCCTCTGCTGGTTGACTAACATGACCATAGCCACAGTTCAATGGGACCCACATGCATTCACCCTCTACTGGTTCACGACATGACCATAGGCACATTCAGCAACATGACCATATCCACGGGGTTCTGTAACATGACCATAGCCACAGTTGAGCAGCAACATGACCTTAGCTCTGCTTGAGTAACATGACCATACCCAGGATTGAAACATGTACCTCTATCCACTATGGAGTGACCAACATGACCATAGTCATGACCTTAGACATTCAGTAAGATGACCTGTAGCTCCCGGCTTGAGGGGAACGATGTAGCTCACCTCTCTTGCAACATGACCATAGCCTCTCTTCAGTAACATGACCATAGCCACGATTTTGAGTAACTGTGACCATAGCCACGATGGGAGTAACATCACCATAGAGGGAGGCTGTTATCCAGTGACATGACCATAGCTGGGACTGAGATGTGTGCGACCATAGCCACATTTGAGAGCATGCCATAGCCACGATTGAGTAACATGACCCCAGCAAAAATTGAGTAACATGACCATAGCTCCTCCCTTCTGGTAACATGACCATAGCCAAGGTTGAGTAACATGACCATAGCAACGATTGAGTAACATGACCATAAGCCACTTATTCCTAAGATGACCATAGACAAGGTTGAGCAACATGACCATAGCCACGATTCAATAACATACCATGCTGGCACTTGGGTCCTAAGATGACCATAGCCACGGTTCACTAACATGACCATAGCTCCTCCCTTTTTGCAACATACCATAGCCTCCTCCTGACTGACTGTGACCATAGCCCCCCAATCAGTAACATGACCATAACTAGGTTTCAGTAACATGGACCATAGAAAGGCTCCCATCCCGTAACATGACCATTGCCAGGATTGAGCAACATGACCATAGCCAGGACCATTCACGCTTGACATGACCATAGCCAGGATTCAGTAACATGACCATAGCCACGATTCAGTAACACAATTATCCAACAGATTGAGTAAATACACCATAGCCACTCCCCAGTAACATGACCATAGCCACGATTGAGGTCACATGACCATAGCCACACTTCTCCTCCATGACCACAGCCTCTTTAGTAAGATGACCATAGCCACGTTTCAATAACATGCCATAGCCACGTATTCAATTTTTTGACCATAGCCACCATTCCTGACATGACCTGGAGCCCTTGACCGACATGACCATAGCCACGTTGAATAAGATGACCAGCCATGACGGAATAACATGACCATAGCCATGATTCAGTAACAACCATAGCTATGATTTTTGGTGACCATAGCCTCGATTCGCTAACATGACCATAGCTAATATTCAGTAAATATGACCATAGCCATGGTTGAGCAACATGACCATAGCTACTTGAGCAAAATAACCATACAAACGATTGAGCAACATGACCATAGCCACGGTTGAGAACAATTAATTGAGGAACCATAGCCACGATTGACAACATGACCATAGCCACGGTTGATGAACATGACCATAGCTGTTGATTGAGGTAACATGAAAATACCACCACATTGAGCAACATGACCATATCCACTATTCTGTAACATGACCATTGCCACCACTCAGCGTGATGACCTTAGACACGATTAATAACATGACCATAGCCACGGTTGAGCAAAACGACCTTAGCCACGATTGAGTAACATGACCATAGCCACGATTCAGTAAGATGACCATAGCCACGTTTGAGTAACATGATCATAGCCACGATTCAGTAACATGACCATAGCCTCAATTCAGCGACATGGCCATAGCAACGATTCACCGACATGACCATAGCCATGATTCACTGACATCACCATAGCCGCGATTCAGTAACATGACCATAGCCACGACTGAGTAACATGACCATAGCCACTTTTGAGTAGCATGACCATAGCCACGGTTGAGTAACATGACAACAGCAACGATTGAGTAACATGACCATAGCCACGGTTCAGTAACATGACCATAGACACGGTTGAGCAACATGACCATAGCCACGATTGAGTAACATGACCATAAGCCACGATTCAGTAAGATGACCATAGCCACGGTTGACTAACATGACCATAGCCACGATTCAATAACATACCATAGCCACGATTCACTGACATGAGCATAGCCACGAATCATTGACATGACCATAGCCGCGATTCAGTAACATGACCATAGCCACGGTTGAGTAACATGACCATAGCCACAGTTGAGCAACATGACCATAGCCACGATTGAGTAACATGAAAATACCCACGATTGAGCAACATGACCATATCCACTATTTGTAACATGACCATTGCCACGACTCCAGCATGACCTAGACACGATTCAATAACATGACCATAGCCACGGTTGAGCAAAACGACCTTAGCCACGATTGAGTAACATGACCATAGCCACGATTCAGTAAGATGACCATAGCCACGTTTGAGTAACATGATCATAGCCACGATTCAGTAACATGACCATAGCCTCAATTCAGCGACATGGCCATAGCCACGATTCACCGACATGACCATAGCATGATTCACTGACATCACCATAGCCGCGATTCAGTAACATGACCATAGCCACCGACTGGTAACATGACCATAGGCACTTTTTGAATAGCATGACCATAGCCACGGTTGAGTAACATGACAACAGCAACGATTGAGTAACATGACCATAGCCACCATAGCCACACACGGATCAGTAACCATAGCTATGACCATAGCCACGATTGAGCAACATGACCATAGCCACGATTGAGTAACATGACCATAGCCACTTTTCAGTAACATGACCATAGCCACGATTCACTAACATGACCATAGCCCACGATTCAGCAACATGACCATAGCCTCGATTCAGTAACATGAAGACCATAGCCTAATCACTGATACCATGACCATAGCCCGATTCAGGAACGTGACCATAGCCACGGTTCAGTAACGTGACCATAGCCACGATTGAGGACCATGACCATAGCCACGATTCAGTAACGTGACCATAACCACGATTCAGTAACATGACCATAGCCACTATTGAGTAACATGACCATTGCCACGATTGAGTAACATGACCATAGCCAGGTTTAAGTAACATGACCATAGCAGCGAATCAGTAACATGACCATATCCACGATTGAGTAACATGACCATAGCCAGGTTTCAGTAACATGACCATAGCCGGATTCAGGTAACATGACCATATCCACGATTGAGGAACATGACCATAGCCATGATTCGGTAACATGACCATAGCCACGATTGAGTAACATGACCATAGCCACGATTGAGCAACATGACCATAGCCACGATTCAGTAAGATGACCATAGCCACTATTGGAGTAACATGACCGCAGCCATGGTTGAGCAACATGACCATAGACACAATTGAGTAACATGACCATAGCAACGATTGAGCAACATGACCATAGCCACGGTTGAGCAACATGACCATAGCCACGATTCAGTAACATGACCATAGCCACGATTGAGTAACATGACCATAGCCACGATTCAGTAACATACCATAGCCCACAATTGAGTAACATGACCATAGCCACGATTCACCGACATGACCATAGCCACGATTCACTAACATGACCATAGCCATGGTTCAGCAACCATATTCCATAGCCACGATTCAGTAACATGACCATAACCACGATTCAGTAACATAACCATAGCCACGGTTGAGTAACATGACCATAGCCACGATTGAGTAACATGACCATAGCCAGATTCAGTAACATGACCATAGCCACGGTTGAGTAACATGACCAGCCACTATTGAGTAACATGACCATAGCCACGATTCAGTAACATAACCATAACCAGGTTTAATGTAACATGACCATAGCCACTATTGAGTAACATGACCATAGCCACGATTCGTAACATGACCATAGCCCGCGATTCAGTAACATGACCATAGCCACTATTCACCAACATGACCATATTCACGATTGAGTAACGCGACCATAACCACGATTCAGTAACATTTAATTCATAGCCACGATTCAATAACATGACCATATCACGATTGGTAATGACCATAGCCACGATTCAGAAATGACCATAGCCACGATTCACTAACATGACCATAGCCACGATTCACTAACATGACCATATTCACGATTGGGGTAAAATGACCATAGCCCGCGATTCACTGACATGACCATAGCCACGATTGAGTAACATGACCATAGCCACGATTCAATAACATGACCATAGCTGACCATTCAATAACATGACCATAGCCACGGTTGAGCAACATGACCATAGCCACGATTGAGTAACATGACTAATAGCCACGATTCAGCAACATGACCATAGCCAGGGCTGAGTAACATGACCATAGCCACGATTGAGGAACATGACCATTCAGCCACGATTGAGCAACATGACCATAGCCATGGTTGAGCAACAGACCATAGCCCGGTTGAGTAACATGAAAATAGCCATGATTGAGCAACATGACCATAGCCGGGTTCAGTAACACATCCATAGCCACTATTGGGGTACATGACCATAGCCACGATTGAGTAACATGACCATAGCCAGGTTGGTATTCAGCCCGGTTGGTAACATAACCATACCGCGATTGGAGTAATAACATGACCATAGCCACGTTTCACTGACATGACCATAGCCACTATTCACTGACATGACCATAGCCACGGTTGAGTAACATGACCGACATGACCATAGTCATAATTAACGACATGACCATAGCCACTTTTCAATAGCATGACCATAGCCATGATTGAGTAACATTACCATAGCCACGATTGAGTAACAAGACCATAGCCACGATTCGGTAACATGACCATAGCCTCAATTCATATTGAGTAACATGACCATAGCCACGATTCAGTAACATGACCATAGCCATGACTTCAGTAACATGACCATAGCCACGATTGAGTAACATGACCATAGCCACGGTTGAGTAACATGACCATAACCACGGTTGACTAACATGACAACAGCAACGATTGAGTAACATGACCATAGCCACGGTTGACTGACATGACCATATAGCTGGATTGAGCAACATGACCATAAACCACGATTGAGTAACATGACCATAGCCACGGTTCAGTAAGATGACCATAGCCACGATTCAAGATGACCATAGCCACGATTCAATAACATAAAATACCCACGATTCACTGACATGACCATAGCCACTATTCAGTAACATGACCAGCCACGATTCAGTAACATGACCATAGCCACGATTTGAGTAACATGACCATAGCCACGATTGAGCAACATGACCATAGCCACGATTGAGTAACATGACCATAGCCACGATTCTGTAACATCCATAGCCACTGTTGAGTAACATGACCATAGCCACGATTCAGTAACATACCATAGCCACAATTCAATAACATGACCATAGCCCGCGATTGAAACCACATGACCATAGCCACGATTCACTGACATGACCATAGCCGTTTCAGTAACATGACCATAGCCACGTTTGAGTAACATGACCATAGCCTCTTTTCAGTAGCATGACCATTGCCTCGATTCAGTAACATGACAATAGCCACGATTCAGTAACATGACCATAGCCACGATTCAGTAACATGACCATAGCCACGGTTGAGCAACATGACCATAACATGCCATGATTGAGTAACATGACCATACCCGGTTGAGTAACATGACCACAGCCCGCGATTGACTAACATGACCATAGCCATGGTTCAGCAACATGACCATAGCCACGATTCATTGACATGACCATAGCCGATTCAGTAACATGACCATAGCCAGGGTTGAGTAACATGACCATAGCCAGTTGAGTAACATGACCATAGCCACGATTGAGTAACATACCATAGCCACGATTGAGCAACATGAAATACCCACGATTCAGCAACATGACCATATCCACGGTTGGTAACATGACCATAGCCACGGTTGAGCAACATGACCATAGCCACGATTGAGTAACGATGACCATAGCCACGATTCTGTAACATGACCATAGCCACGATTCAGTAAACATGACCATAGCCACTATTCAGTAACATGACCATAGCCACGATTCAGCGACATGACCATAGCCACGATTGGTAACATGACCATAGCCACGATTCAGTAACATGACCATAGCTCAATTCAGCAACATGACCATAGCCACGATTCGGTAACATGACCATAGCCACTTTGAGCAACATGACCATAGCCACGATTCAGTAACATGACCATAGCCACGATTGAGTAACATGACCATACACACGGGTCAGTAACATGACCATAGCCACGGTTGAGTAACATGACCATAGCTAAGCGATTGAGTAACATGACCATAGCCACGATTGACTAACATGACCATAGCCACGGTTCAATAACATAACCATAGCCGATTGAACAACATGACCATAGCCACGATTCACTGACATGACCATAGCCACCGATTCAGTAACATGACCATAGCCACGGTTGAGCAACATGACCATAGCCACGATTCAATAACATGACCATGATTCACTACGACCATAACGATTCAGTAACATGACCATAGCCACGGTTGAGCAACATGACCATAGCCACGGTTGAGTAACATGACCATAGCCACGATTGAGTAACATGACCATAACCAGGTTTAAGTAACATTGACCATAGCCACGATTCAGTAACATGACCATAGCCCACGATTGAGTAAGATGATCATAGCCAGGTTTAAGCAACATGACCATAGCCACTATTCAGTAACATGACCATAGCCACGACTCACTAACATGACCATAGCCACGATTCAATAACATGACCATAGCCACGATTCAGTAACATGACCATAGCCACGATTGACTAACATGACCATAGCCACGATTCAGTAACATGACCATAGCCGCGATTCAGCAACATGACCATAGCCACGATTCAGTAACATGACCATAGCCTAGTTTCCAGTAACATGACCATAGCCACGGTTCAGTAACATGACCATAGCCACGATTGGTAACATGACCATAGCCAGGATTGAGTAACATGACCATAGCCAGGTTTCAGTAACATGACCATATCCATGATTGAGTAACATGACCATAGCCGATTGAGTAACATGACCATAGCCAATGATTTCAGTAACATGACCATATCCGATTGGTAACATGACCATAGTCACGATTGAGGAACATGACCATAGCCACGATTCAGTAACATGACCATAGCCACGATTCACTGAACATGACCATAGCCATGGTTGAGGAACATGACCATAGCCACGATTAAGTAACATGACCATAGCCACGGTTGAGCAACATGACCATAGCCATGGTTGAGCAACATGACCATAGCCACGATTGAGTAACATGACCATAGCCATGATTGAGCAACATGACCATAGCCACAGTTGAGCAACATGACCATAGCCACAGTTCAGAACATGACCATAGCCACGATTGAGTAAGATGACCATAGCCACAGTTGAATAACATACCATAGCCACGGATTCACTAACATGATCATAGCCACAATTCACTGACATGACCATAGCCACGATTCACTGAATATAACCATAGCTACGGTTCACTACCGCATGACGGTTGTCACGATACTCACGACGGACCATAGCCACGATTGAGTAACATGACCATAGCCATGGTTGAGTAACATGACCATAGCCAGATTCGTAACATGACCATAGCCGCGATTCAGTAACATAACTATAGCCACGGTTGAGTAACTGACCATAGCACGATTGAGGACCATGACCATAGCCACGATTCAGTAACGTGACCATATTAATAGATTCAGTAACGTGACCATAGCCGATTCAATAACGTGACCATAGCCACTATTGAGTAACATGACCATAGCACGGTTCCAAACATGACTATAACCAGGTTTAAGTAACATGACCATAGCCATGAATCAGTAACATGACCATATCCACGATTGAGTAACATGACCATAGCCAGGTTTCAGTAACATGACCATAGCCGTGATTCAGTAACATGACCATATCCACGATTGAGTAACATGACCATAGCCATGTTTCAATAACATGACCATAGCCGTGATTCAGTAACATGACCATATTCACGATTGGGGTACATGACCATAGCCACGATTCAGTAAGATGACCATAGCCACGTTTGAGTAACATGACCATAGCCACGATTCAATAACATGCCATAGCCACGTTCAGTAAATGACCATAGCCACATTCACTGACATGACCATAGCCACGGTTGAGTAAGATGACCATAGCCATGACTAAATAAAATGACCATAGCCACGTTTCACTGACATGACCATAGCCATGATTCAGTAACATGACCATAGCCACGATTAAATAACATGACCATAGCCTCGATTCAGTAACGACCATAGCCACGATTCAGTAACATGACCATAGCCATGGTTGAGCAACATGACCATAGCCACGATTGAGTAACATGAAAATACCCACGATTGAGCAACATGACCATAGCCACAATTGAGGAACATGACCATAGCCACGATTGAGCAACATGACCATAGCACAGTTGAGCAACATGACCATAGCCACGATTGAGTAAATATGACCCGCTACCCACGATTGAGCAACATGACCATATCCACTATTCTGGTAACATGACCATTGCCACGACTCAGTAACATGACCTTAGACACGATTCAATAACATGACCATAGCCACTGTTGAGCAAAATGACCATTGCCATTGAGCAGCATGACCATAGCCACGATTCAGTAAGATGACCATAGCCACGTTTGAGCAACATGATCATAGCCACGATTCAGTAACATGACCATAGCCTCAATTCAGCGAGATGGCCATAGCCATGTTTGATCACCGATGACCATAGCCCGCGGTTCACTGACATCACCATAGCCATGATTCAGTAACATGACCATAGCCACGACTCAGTAACATGACCATAGCCACTTTTTGAGTAGCATCACCATAGCCAATGTTGAGTAACATGACAACAGCAACGATTGAGTAACATGACCATAGCCACTTTTTGAGTAACATGACCATAGACACGGTTGAGCAACATGACCATAGCCCGTTGAGTAACATGACCATAAGCCACGATTCAGTAAGATGACCATAGCCACGGTTGACTAACATGACCATAGCCACGATTCAATAACATACCATAGCCACGATTCACTGACATGAGCATAGCCACGGTTATGACATGACCATAGCCGCGATTCAGTAACATGACCATAGCCACGGTTGACTAACATGACCATAGCCACGAATGAGCAACATGACCATAGCCACGATTGAGTAACATGAAAATACCCACGATTGAGCAAATATGACCATATCCACTATTCTGTAACATGACCATTGCCACGATTGAAGTGACATGACCTTAGACACGATTCAATAACATGACCATAGCCACGGTTGAGCAAAACGACCATAGCCACGATTGAGTAACATGACCATAGCAACGATTCAGTAAGATGACCATAGCCACGTTTGAGTAACATGATCATAGCCACGATTGAGTAACATGACCATAGCCTCCAATTCAGCGACATGGCCATAGCAACGATTCACCGACATGACCATAGCCATGATTCACTGACATGACCATAGCCTCGATTCAGTAACATGACCATAGCCCGACTGAGTAACATGACCATAGGCACTTTTGAGTAGCATGACCATAGCCACGGTTGAGTAACATGACAACAGCAACGATTGAGTAACATGACCATAGGCAATGATCAGTAACATGACCATACACACGGTTGAGCAACATGACCATAGCAGCGATTGAGTAACATGACCATAAGCCACGATTCAGTAAGATGACCATAGCCACGGTTGACTAACATGACCATAGCCACGATTCAATAACATACCATAGCCACGATTCACTGACATGCAGAGCATAGCCACGAATCACTGACATGACCATAGTCGCCACCATTCAGTAACATGACCATAGCCACGGTTGAGTAACATGACCATAGCCACGATTGAGGACCATGACCATAGCCACGATTCAGTAACGTGACCATAGCCGATTCAGTAACGTGACCATAGCCACTATTGAGTAACATGACCATAGCCGCGGTTGAGTAACATGACCATAACCAGGTTTAAGTAACATGACCATAGCAGCGCTAATCAGTAACATGACCATTGCCACGATTGAGTAAGATGATCATAGCGAGGTTTCAGTAACATGACCATAGCCGTGATTCAGTAACATGAATATAGACACGATTGACTAACATGACCATAGCCACGATTCAATAACATACCATAGCCACGATTCACTGACATGAGCATAGCCACCAATCACCGAATCCACTGACGATTCAGTAACATGACCAAAGCCACGGTTGAGTAACATGACCATAGCCACGATTGAGTAACATGACTATAACCAGGTTTAAGTAACATGACCATAGCAGCGAATCAGTAACATGACCATTGCCACGATTGAGTAACATGACCATAGCCAGGTTTCAGTAACATGACCATAGCCGTGATTCAGTAACATGACCATATCCACGATTGAGTAACATGACCATAGCCACGATTCAATAACATGACCATAGCCACGATTCAGTAACATGACCATAGTCACGATTGAGGTACATGACCATAGCCACGATTCAGTAAGATGACCATAGCCACGATTAAGTAACATGACCATAGCCATGGTTGAGCAACATGACCATAGCCACGATTGAGTAATGACCATAGCAACGATTGAGCAACATGACAATAGCCAGGGTTGAGCAACATGACCATAGCCACAATTGAGGAACATGACCATAGCCACGATTGAGCAACACATAATAGCCACAGTTGAGCAACATGACCATAAGCCACGATTCAGTAAGATGACCATAGCCACAATTGAGTAACATGACCATAGCCACGATTCAATAACATATCATAGCCACAATTCACTGACATGAGCATAAAATACGAATCACTGACATGACCATGGCAGCGATTCAGTAACATAACCATAGCTACGGTTGAGTAACATGACCATAGTCACGATTCAGTGGCGTGACCATAGCTAATTGAGTAACATGACCATAGCCATGGTTGAGTAACATGACCATAGCCAGATTTCCAGTAATATGACCATAGCCATTCAGTAACATAACTATAGCCACGTTGAGTAACACACCATAGCCACGGATTGAGGACCATGACCATAGCCACGATTCAGTAAAGTGACCATAGCCATTGTTCAGTAACGACCATAGCCACTATTGAGTAACATGACCATAGCCACGGTTGAGTAACATGACTATAACCAGGTTTAAGTAACATGACCATAGCAGCGAATCAGTAACATGACCATATCCACGATTGAGTAACATGACCATAGCCACGATTCAATAACATGACCATAGCCACGATTCACTAACATGACCATATTCACGATTGAGGTACATGACCATAGCCACGATTCAGTAAGATGACCATAGCCACGTTTGAGTAACATGACCATAGCCACGATTCAATAACATGCCATAGCTACGATTCCGTAAAATGACCATAGCCACGATTCACTGACATGACCATAGCCACGGTTGAGTAAGATGACCATAGCCATGACTAAATAACATGACCATAGCCACGATTCACTGACATGACCATAGCCATGATTCAGTAACATGACCATAGCCACGATTGAGCAACATGACCATAGCCTCGATTCAGTAACATGACCATAGCCACGATTAAGTAACATGACCATAGCCATGGTTGAGCAACATGACCATAGCCACGATTGAGTAACGACCATAGCAACGATTGAGCAACATGACCATAGCCACGGGTTGAGCAACATGACCATAGCCACAATTGAGGAACATGACCATAGCCACGATTGAGCAACATGACCATAGCCACAGTTGAGCAACATGACCATAGCCACGATTGAGTAACATGAAAATACCCACGATTGAGCAACGTGACCATAGCCACGTTTCAGTAACATGACCATAGCCACTATTGAGTAACATGACCATAGCCACGGTTGAGTAACATGACCATAGCCAGGTCTCTGTAACATGACTAGAGCCGCGATTCAATAACATAACCATAGCCACAGTGGAGTAACATGACCATAGCCACGATTGAGCAACATGACCATAGCCACGATTCACTGACATGACCATAGCCTCAATTCAGCGACATGGCCATAGCAACGATTCACCGACATGACCATAGCCATAATTCACTGACATCACCATAGCCGCGATTCAGTAACATGACCAGTGCCATGACTGAGTAACATTACCATAGCCACTTTTGAGTAGCATGACCATAGCCACGGTTGAGTAACATGACAACAGCAACGATTGAGTAACATGACCATAGCCACGGTTCAGTAACATGACCATAGACATGGTTGAGCAACATGACCATAGCCACGATTGAGTAACATGACCATAAGCCACGATTCAGTAAGATGACCATAGCCACGGTTGACTAACATGACCATAGCCACGATTCAATAACATACCATAGCCACGATTCACTGACATGAGCATAGCCACAAATCACTGACATGACCATAGCCGCGATTCAGTAACATGACCATAGCCACCGAACATGACCATAGCCACAGTTGAGCAAGATGACCATAGCCACGATTGAGTAACATGAAAATACCCGATTGAGCAACATGACCATATCCACTATTCTGTAACATGACCATTGCCACGACTCAAGCGACATGACCTTAGACACGATTCAATAACATGACCATAGCCAATTGAGCAAAGCGACCTTAGCCAACGATTGAGTAACCATAGCCACGATTCAGTAAGATGACCATAGCCACGTTTCAGTAACATGATCATAGCCACGATTCAGTAACATGACCATAGCCAATTCAGTCATAGCCTCGATTCACCGACATGACCATAGCCGACCACCGATTCACTAACATTCACCATATTCACGATTCAGTAACATGACCATAGCCACGACTGAGTAACATGACCATAGCCACTTTTGAGTAGCATGACCATAGCCACGGTTGAGTAACATGACCACAGCAACGATTGAGTAACATGACCATAGCCACGATTCAGTAACATGACCATAGACACGGTTGAGCAACATGACCATAGCCACGATTGAGTAACATGACCATAAGCCACGATTCAGTAAGATGACCATAGCCACGGTTGAGTAACATGACCATAGCCACGATTCAGTAACATGACCATAATTCACTGACATGAGCATAGCCACCATGATAGCCACGATTCAGTAACATGACCATAGCCACATTTGAGTAACATGACCATAGCCACGATTGAGTAACATGACTATAACCAGGTTTAAGTAACATGACCATAGCCACGATTGAGTAACATGACCATAGCCACGATTGAGTAACATGACCATAGCCAGGTTTCAGTAACATGACCATAGCCGTGATTCAGTAACATGACCATATCCACGATTGAGTAACATGACCATAGCCACGATTCAATAACATGACCATAGCTGCGGTTCAGCAAAATGACCATATTCACGATTGAGTAACATGACCATAGCCACGATTCAGTAAGATGACCATAGCCACGTTTGAGTAACATGACCATAGCCACGATTCAATAACATGCCATAGCTACGATTCCGTAAAATGACCATAGCCACGATTCACTGACATGACCATAGCCACGGTTGAGTAAGATGACCATAGCCATGACTAAATAACATGACCATAGCCACGATTCAGTAACATGACCATAGCCATGATTGAGTAACATGACCATAGCCACATTGAGCAACATGACCATAGCCTCGATTCAGTAACATGACCATAGCCACGATTTAACATGACCATAGCCATGGTTGAGCAACATGACCATAGCTCTGATTGAGTAACGACCATAGCAACGATTGAGCAACATGACCACAGCCAGGGTTGAGCAACATGACCATAGCCACAATTGAGGAACATGACCATAGCCACGATTGAGCAACATGACCATAGCCACAGTTGAGCAACATGACCATAGCCACGATTGAGTAACATGAAAATACCCACGATTGAGCAACATGACCATATCCACTATTCTGTAACATGAACGACTCAGCGACATGACCTTAGACACGATTCAATAACATGACCATAGCCACGGTTGAGCAAAACGACCTTAGCCACGATTGAGTAACATGACCATAGCCACGATTCAGTAAGATGACCATAGCCACGTTTGAGTAACATGACCATAGCCACGATTCAGTAACATGACCATAGCCTCCAATTCAGCGACATGACCATAGCCACGATTCACCGACATGACCATAGCCACCATGATTCACTAACATGACCATAGCCACGATTCAGTAACATGACCATAGCCATAACACTGAGTAACATGACCATAGCCACTTTTCAGTAACATGACCATAGTCACGGTTGAGTAACATGACAACAGCAACGATTGAGTAACATGACCATAGCCACGGTTCAGTAACATGACCATAGACACGGTTGAGCAACATGACCATAGCCACGATTCTGTAACATGACCATAAGCCACGTTTCAGTAAGATGACCATAGCCACGGTTGATTAACATGACCATAGCCACGGTTCAATAACATACCATAGCCACGGTTGACTGACATGACCATAGCCACAGTTCATTGACATGACCATAGCCACGATTCAGTAACATGACCATAGCCACGGTTGAGTAACATGACCATAGCCACAGTTCTGCAACATGACCATTGCCACGTTGAGTAACATGAAAATACCCACGATTGAGCAACATGATTCACTATTCATGACCATAGCCACGACTCAGTAACCTTAGACACACCATAACACACCATAGCAATTGACAAAACCATAGCCACGATTGAGTAACATGACCATAGCCACGATTCAGTAACATGACCATAGCCACCAGTTTGAGTAACATGGCGATTTCAGTAAGATGACCATAGCCACGGTTGAGTAACATGACCATAGCCATGATTCAGTAACATGACCATAGCCACGGATCAGTAACATGACCATAGACACGGTTGAGCAACATGACCATAGCCACGATTGAGTAACATGACCATAGCCACGACTGATTCAGTAACATGACCATAGCATGACGGCTGAGTAACATGACCATAGCCACGATCAGTAACATGACCATACCATTGAGCAACATGACCATCCACGTTTGAGTAACATGACCATAGCCACGATTCAGTAACATGACCATAGCCACGACCATTCAATATTCAATGACCATAGCCACGATTCACTGACATGAGCATAGCCACGAATCACTGACATGACCATAGCCGCGATTCAGTAACATGACCATAGCCACGGTTGAGTAACATGACCATAGCCACGATTGAGGACCATGACCATAGCCACGATTCAGTAACGTGACCATAGCCACGATTCAGTAACGTGACCATAGCCACTATTGAGTAACATGACCATAGCCGCGGTTGAGTAACATGACTATAACCAGGTTTAAGTAACATGACCATAGCAGCGAATCAGTAACATGACCATTGCCACGACTGAGTAAGATGATCATAGCCAGGTTTCAGTAACATGACCATAGCCGTGATTCAGTAACATGACCATATCCACGATTGAGTAACATGACCATAGCCACGATTCAATAACATGACCATAGCCACGATTCAGTAACATGACCATAGCCACGATTCACTGACATGACCATAGCCACGATTCAGTAAAATGAAAATAGCCACGATTGAGTAACATGACCATAGCCACGATTCATTCAGTATAGCCACGATTCAGTGAACTTAGCCATGGTTGAGTAACATGACCATAGCCAGGTTTCAGTAAAATGACAATAGCCAATGATTCAGTAACATGAAAATAGCCACGATTGAGCATCATGTGCACAGCCACGATTCACTGACATGACCATAGCCGTGATTCAGTAACATGACCATAGCCGCGATTCAGTAACATGACCATAGACATGATTGAGTAACATGACTATAGCCACGATTGAGCAACATGACCATAGCCACGATTCAGTAACATGACCATAGCCACGACTAAGTAACATGACCATAGCCATGGTTGAGCAACATAACCATAGCCATGATTGAGTAACGACCACAGCAATGATTGAGCAACATGACCATAGCCAGGGTTGAGCAACATGACCATAGCCACAATTGAGTAACATGACCATAGCCACGATTGAGCAACATGACCATAGCCACGGTTGAGCAACATGACCATAGTGACGATTAAGTAACATGACCATAGCCATGGTTGAGCAACATGACCATAGCCAGGTTTAAGTAACATGACCATAGCATCGATTCAGTAACATACCATAGCCACGATTCACTGACATGAGCATAGCCAATGAATCATTGACATGACCATAGCCGATTCAGTAACATGACCATAGCCACGGTTGAGTAACATGACCATAGCCAATAGTTCAGCAACATGACCATAGCCACGATTCAATAACATGTCCATAGTCACGATTCAGTAACATGACCATAGCTACGATTTAGTAACATGACCATATCCATGGTTGAGCAACATGACCATAGCCACGATTGAGTAACATGACCATATCCACGATTCAGTAACATGACCATAGCCACGATTCACTTACATGACCATAGCCACGATTCAATAACATGACCATAGCCACGGGTTGAGCAAAATGACCACAGCCACGATTGAGTAACATGACCAGCCACGGATTCAGTAAGATGACCATAGCCACGGTTGATTAACATGACCATAGCTATGATTAAATAACATGACCATAGTCACGATTCAGTAACATGACCATAGTCACGATTGAGGTACATGACCATAGCCATTCCAGTAACATGACCATAGCCAAAATTAAGCGACATGGCCATAGCAACGATTCACCGACATGACCATAGCCACGGTTGAGTAACATGACCATAGCCACAGTTGAGCAACATGACCATAGCCACGATTGAGTAACATGAAAATACCCACGATTGAGCAACATGACCATATCCACTATTCTGTAACATGACCATTGCCACGACTCAGCGACATGACCTTAGACACGATTCAATAACATGACCATAGCCACGGTTGAGCAAAACGACCTTAGCCACGATTGAGTAACATGACCATAGCCACGATTCAGTAAGATGACCATAGCCACGTTTGAGTAACATGATCATAGCCACGATTCAGTAACATGACCATAGCCTCAATTCAGCGACATGGCCATAGCAACGATTCACCGACATGACCATAGCCATGATTCACTGACATCACCATAGCCGCGATTCAGTAACATGACCATAGCCACGACTGAGTAACATGACCATAGGCACTTTTGAGTAGCATGACCATAGCCACGGTTGAGTAACATGACAACAGCAACGATTGAGTAACATGACCATAGCCACGGATCAGTAACATGACCATACACACGGTTGAGCAACATGACCATAGCCACGATTGAGTAACATGACCATAAGCCACGATTCAGTAAGATGACCATAGCCACGGTTGACTAACATGACCATAGCCACGATTCAATAACATACCATAGCCACGATTCACTGACATGAGCATAGCCACGAATCACTGACATGACCATAGCCGCGATTCAGTAACATGACCATAGCCACGGTTGAGTAACATGACCATAGCCACGATTGAGGACCATGACCATAGCCACGATTCAGTAACGTGACCATAGCCACGATTCAGTAACGTACCAAAGGCCCTATTGAGTAACATGACCATAGCCGCAGTTGAGTAACATGACTATAACCAGGTTTAAGTAACATGACCATAGCAGCGAATCAGTAACATGACCATTGCCACGATTGAGTAAGATGATCATAGCCAGGTTTCAGTAACATGACCATAGCCGTGATTCAGTAACATGACCATATCCACGATTGAGTAACATGACCATAGCCACGATTCAATAACATGACCATAGCCACGATTCAGTAACATGACCATAGCCACGATTCACTGACATGACCATAGCCACGATTCAGTAAAATGAAAATAGCCACGATTGAGCAACATGACCATAGCCACGATTCAGTAACGTGACCATAGCCACGATTCAGTAACATGAACTTAGCCATGGTTGAGTAACATGACCATAGCCAGGTTTCAGTAAAATGACAATAGCCACGATTCAGTAACATGAAAATAGCCACGATTGAGCATCATGTGCACAGCCACGATTCACTGACATGACCATAGCCGTGATTCAGTAACATGACCATAGCCGCGATTCAGTAACATGACCATAGACATGATTGAGTAACATGACTATAGCCACGATTGAGCAACATGACCATCGCCTCGATTCAGTAACATGACCATAGCCACGACTAAGTAACATGACCATAGCCATGGTTGAGCAACATAACCATAGCCATGATTGAGTAACGACCACAGCAATGATTGAGCAACATGACCATAGCCAGGGTTGAGCAACATGACCATAGCCACAATTGAGTAACATGACCATAGCCACGATTGAGCAACATGACCATAGCCACGGTTGAGCAACATGACCATAGTGACGATTAAGTAACATGACCATAGCCATGGTTGAGCAACATGACCATAGCCAGGTTTAAGTAACATGACCATAGCATCGATTCAGTAACATACCATAGCCACGATTCACTGACATGAGCATAGCCACGAATCATTGACATGACCATAGCCGCGATTCAGTAACATGACCATAGCCACGGTTGAGTAACATGACCATAGCCACAGTTCAGCAACATGACCATAGCCACGATTCAATAACATGTCCATAGCCGCGATTCAGTAACATGACCATAGCTACGATTTAGTAACATGACCATATCCATGGTTGAGCAACATCGACCATAGCCACGATTGAGTAACATGACCATATCCACGATTCAGTAACATGACCATAGCCACGATTCAGCGACATGACCATAGCCACGATTCAATAACATGACCATAGCCACGGTTGAGCAAAATGACCACAGCCACGATTGAGTAACATGACCATAGCCGTGATTCAGTAAGATGACCATAGCCACGGTTGATTAACATGACCATAGCCATGATTAAATAACATGACCATAGTCACGATTCAGTAACATGACCATAGTCACGATTGAGGTACATGACCATAGCCACAATCCAGTAACATGACCATAGCCAAAATTAAGCGACATGGCCATAGCAACGATTCACCGACATGACCATAGCCACGATTCACTGACATGACCATAGCCACGATTCAGTAACATGACCATAGCCCCGATTCAGTAACATGACCATAGCCACGACTGAGTAACATGACCATAGCCACTTTTGAGTAGCATGACCATAGCTACGATTGAGCAACATGACCATAGCCACGATTGAGCAACATGACCATAACCACGGTTGAGCAACATGACAACAGCAACGATTGAGTAACATGACCATAGCCACGATTCAATAACATGAACATAGACATGGTTGAGCAACATGACCATAGCCACGATTGAGTAACAGGACCATAAGCCACGATTCAGTAAGATGAACATAGCCACTGCTAAGTAACATGACCATAGCCACGATTCAATAACATACAATAGCCACAATTCAGTAACATGACCATAGCCACGATTGACGACCATGACCATAGCTACGATTCAGTAACGTGACCATAGCCACGTTTCAGTAACATGACCATAGCCACTATTGAGTAACATGACCATAGCCACGGTTGAGTAACATGACCATAGCCACGATTGACGACCATGACCATAGCTACGATTCAGTAACGTGACCATAGCCACGATTCAGTAACATGAAAATAGCCACGATTGAGCAACATGACCATAGCCACGATTCACTGACATGACCATAGCCGTGATTCAGTAACATGAATATAGCCACGATTCAGTAACATGACCATATCCATGATTGAGTAACATGACCATAGCCACGATCAGCAACATGACCATAGCCACGATTGAGCAACATGACCATAGCCTCGATTCAGTAACATGACCATAGCCACGATTAAGTAACATGACCATAGCCATGGTTGAGAAACATGACCATAGCCACGATTTAGCAACATGACCATAGCCACGATTCACTGTCATGACCATAGCCACGGTTGAGTAACATGACCATAGCCACTATTCACTGACATGACCATAGCCACGATTCAGTAAAATCAAAATAGCCACGATTGAGCAACATGACCATAGCCACGATTGAGCAACATGACCATAGCCACGATTCAGTAACGTGACCATAGCCACGATTCAGTAACATGAACTTAGCCATGGTTGAGTAACATGACCATAGCCAGGTTTCAGTAAAATGACAATAGCCACGATTCAGTAACATGAAAATACCCACGACTGAGCCACATGACCATAGCCACGATTCACTGACATGACCATAGCCGTGATTCAGTAACATGACCATAGCCGCGATTCAGTAACATGACCATAGACATGATTGAGTAATATGACCATAGCCACGGTTCAGCAACATGACTATAGCCACGATTGAGCAACATGACCATAGCCACGACTAAGTAACATGACCATAGCCATGGTTGAGCAACATAACCATAGCCATGATTGAGTAACGACCACAGCAATGATTGAGCAACATGACCATAGCCAGGGTTGAGCAACATGACCATAGCCACGATTCACTAACATGACCATAACCGCATTTCAGTAACATGAACATAGCCGCGATTCAGTAACATGACCATAGCCACGATTCAATAACATGACCATAGCCGCGATTCAGTAACATGACCATAGCTACGATTTAGTAACATGACCATATCCATGGTTGAGCAACATCGACCACAGCTACGATTGAGTAACATGACCATAGCCACGATCGAGGCAACATGACCATATCCACGATTCAGTAACATCACCATAGCCACGATTCAGCAACATGACCATAGCCACGATTCAATAACATGACCATAGCCACGGTTGAGCAAAATGACCATAGCCACGATTGAGTAACATGACCATAGCCGCGATTCAGTAAGATGACCATAGCCACGTTTGAGTAACATGACCATAGCCACGATTCAATAACATGACCATAGCCACGGTTGAGCAAAATGACCATAGCCACGATTGAGTAACATGACCATAGCCGCGATTCAGTAAGATGACCATAGCCACGTTTGAGTAACATGACCATAGCCACGATTAAGTAACATGACCATAGCCATGGTTGAGCAACATGACCATAGCCACGATTGAGTAACGACCATAGCAACGATTGAGCAACATGACCATAGCCAGGGTTGAGCAACATGACCATAGCCACAATTGAGGAACATGACCATAGCCACGATTGAGCAACATGACCATAGCCACAGTTGAGCAACATGACCATAGACACGATTGAGTAACATGAAAATACCCACGATTGAGCAACATGACCATATCCACTATTCTGTAACATGACCATTGCCACGACTCAGCGACATGACCTTAGACACGATTCAATAACATGACCATAGCCACGGTTGAGCAAAACGACCTTACCCACGATTGAGTAACATGACCATAGCCACGATTCAGTAAGATGACCATAGCCATGTTTGAGTAACATGATCATAGCCACGATTCAGTAACATGACCATAGCCTCAATTCAGTGACATGGCCATAGCAACGATTCACCGACATGACCATAGCCATGATTCACTGACATCACCATAGCCGCGATTCAGTAACATGACCATAGCCACGACTGAGTAACATGACCATAGCCACTTTTGAGTAGCATGACCATAGCCACGGTTGAGTAACATGACAACAGCAACGATTGAGTAACATGACCATAGCCACGGATCAGTAACATGACCATAGACAAGGTTGAGCAACATGACCATAGCCACGATTGAGTAACATGACCATAAGCCACGATTCAGTAAGATGACCATAGCCACGGTTGACTAACATGACCATAGCCACGATTCAATAACATACCATAGCCACGATTCACTGACATGAGCATAGCCACGAATCACTGACATGACCATAGCCGCGATTCAGTAACATGACCATAGCCACATTTGAGTAACATGACCATAGCCACGATTGAGTAACATGACTATAACCAGGTTTAAGTAACATGACCGTAGCAGCGAATCAGTAACATGACCATTGCCACGATTGAGTAACATGACCATAGCCAGGTTTCAGTAACATGACCATAGCCGTGATTCAGTAACATGACCATATCCACGATTGAGTAACATGACCATAGCCACGATTCAATAACATGACCATAGCCACGATTCAGTAACATGACCATATTCACGATTGAGGTACATGACCATAGCCACGATTCAGTAAGATGACCATAGCCACGTTTGAGTAACATGACCATAGCCACGATTCAATAACATGCCATAGCTACGATTCAAAAAATGACCATAGCCACGATTCATTGACATGACCATAGCCACGGTTGAGTAAGATGACCATAGCCATGACTAAATAACATGACCATAGCCACGATTCACTGACATGACCATAGCCGCGATTCAGTAACATGACCATAGCCACGATTGAGCAACATGACCATAGCCTCGATTCAGTAACATGACCATAGCCACGATTAAGTAACATGACCATAGCCATGGTTGAGCAAAATGACCATAGCCACGATTGAGTAACGACCATAGCAACGATTGAGCAACATGACCATAGCCAGGGTTGAGCAACATGACCATAGCCACAATTGAGGAACATGACCATAGCCACGATTGAGCAACATGACCATAGCCACAGTTGAGCAACATGACCATAGCCACGATTGAGTAACATGAAAATACCCACGATTGAGCAACATGACCATATCCACTATTCTGTAACATGACCATTGCCACGACTCAGCGACATGACCTTAGACACGATTCAATAACATGACCATAGCCACGGTTGAGCAAAACGACCTTAGCCACGATTGAGTAACATGACCATAGCCACGATTCAGTAAGATGACCATAGCCACGTTTGAGTAACATGATCATAGCCACGATTCAGTAACATGACCATAGCCTCAATTCAGCGACATGGCCATAGCAACGATTCACCGACATGACCATAGCCATGATTCACTGACATCACCATAGCCGCGATTCAGTAACATGACCATAGCCACGGTTGAGCAAAATGACCATAGCCACGATTGAGTAACATGACCATAGCCGCAATTCAGTAACATGACCATTGCCATGATTGAGTAACATGACCATAGCTGCGATTCAGTAAGATGACGATAGCCACGTTTGAGTAACATGACCATAGCCACGTTTCAATAACATACCATAGCTACGATTCAGTAAAATGACCATAGCCACGATTCACTGACATGACCATAGCCACGGTTGAGTAACATGACCATAGCCATGATTAAATAACATGACCATAGCCACGATTCAGTAACATGACCATAGTCACGATTGAGGTACATTACCATAGCCACAATTCAGTAACATGATGTCACAAAGACGGCCGGAATGGGTGGCGTCAGACCAGATCCAGGAAATAAACAACAGAGACTTGGAGTTTTGGTGAAGCTGGTGAGCGTGATCGCTCAGCATTTAATAATTAACAGACCAGAAAATAAAAAGGGTTGAACACAAAACAGGACACAGCACTTCACGCCAAAATAAAGAGACAAACAAAAACAGACTACACAGACAAACACGGTGAGCTTCTATTCTTCCACAATTACCTCCGTCTCAATCCCGTTCTCCACTCACGAACACACAACCCCGAGTGAATGAAAATGTGTCTATATATACTGTTGTGCTGGGATTCAATTACCAATTAATTATTCACTTGAATCCCAGCACGTGAATTCATTACATGCAACCCCGTGCTCACATATTACATTTAACCAGCGTGAAGTGATTTGTGCCCTCCTCGTGCCTAAATACAAATCTACATTTTTTAAATACACGTGAAACACAGACCCGTTTATATCCCGTGTACCAATCTCTATACACCAACATTAACACACGCAACATACAGCACTTAACACACACATGCACACAGGGGCGGGGCGCATTGCCACATATACCCCCCTGTGCGCAACACTATGGCCTCAACGTACCTCCCCCTTAAAACCCAGCAGTCCAGGACAAAGTCTCGGGGCTGGAAGGGAGGCTTCAGTGGGCCCATGGCTGGCTATGCTGTCAGCACCCCTGCCGGGTAGTGGCACGGCTGACCAGCATGCTGGTCCACTCCTGCAGTGAAATTGCTGCGGGGATGCTGGTCTCCTTTTCTTTCGTAGCCGGTAGCTCCCTTTGTGGGGCTCCGACCACAGTACTTCCGGCAGCGAAGAAGCTGCAGTGGGAGCAGGTCTCCAGACCTCCCCCACGATCTCCGACAGTGAAACTGCTGCAGTGGGAGCAGGTCTCCTGACCTCCCCCACCTTCTTCGTGGCCGGCAGCTCCCCCCCTGGTGGGGTTCCGGCCACAGTACTTCCTGCTGCTGGAGCGGAGCAACTGGCAGCCCCAGGCGATGCGGGGCGTCTGGCAACCCCAGGTGATGCGGGCTGGCAACCCCAGGCGTGCGGGCGGCTGGCAACCCCAGGCGTGCGGAGCAACAGGCAGCCAAAGGCGTGCGGAGTGACAGGCAGCCCCAGGTGATGCGGGCGACAGGCAGCCCCAGGCGTGCCAGACAGGCATCCTTGGGCGGCGTGGCAGGCATCCTTGGGCGAAGCGTGGCAGGCATCCTTGGGCCGAAGCAAGGCAGGCATCCTTGGGCGAAGCGGGCGGGGAGTCAGGACAAGCTGGGGTGCAGGTGTTGGCCCTCTTCTCGACCTCTGCTTTGGCCGGGCGGTTCTTCCCGCACTTCCCTCAGCAGCCTATGCAAGGGCTGCTGAGGACCGCCACATCTAGTCCTGGTCCTTCTGGTGAAGGAGGGGCAGCTCCTGCTCCTCTCCCCTGATGGTGATGGAGGCAGAGGCAGCTCCGCTCCTCTCCTCGTGATGGTAGGGAAAGTGATACCAGCAGGCATTCATCCTCTGCTGGTGGTGGGAAGTGATACCAGCAGGTATTCATCCTCTGCTGGTGGGGAAGTGATACCAGCAGGTATTCATCCTCTGCTGGTGGACAGAGACCCAGCAGGCATTCATCCTCTGCTGGTGGACAGGGACCCAGCAGGCATTCACCCTCTGCTGGTGGACAGGGACCCAGCAGGCATTCACCCTCTGCTGGTGGACAGGGACCCAGCCGGCATTCACCCTCTGCTGGTGGACATGGCGGAGGCAGAGGCAGCTCCTGCTGCTCTGCTCCTGCCGGTGGAGGTGGCGGAGGCAGAGGCAGCTCCTGCTGCTCTGCTCCTGCCGGTGGAGGTGGCGGAGGCAGAGGCAGCTCCTGCTGCTCTGCTCCTGCCGGTGAAGGTGGCGGAAGCAGAGGCAGCTCCTGCTCCTCTGCTCCTGGCGGTGGTGGAGGCAGAGGCAGCTCCTGCTGCTCTGCTCCTGCCGGTGAAGGTGGCGGAAGCAGAGGCAGCTCCTGCTCCTCTGCTCCTGGCGGTGGTGGAGGCAGAGGCAGCTCCTGCTGCTCTGCTCCTAGTGGAGGAAGCAGTGGAGGTGGCGGAGGCAGAGGCAGCACCTGCTGCTCTGCTCCTAGTGGCGGAAACGGTGGAGGTGGGAGCAGCGTGGTCTCCTGGCGATGGAGGTGGGGGCAGCGTATAGTCTCCCGGCGATGGAGGTGGGGAGCAGCATGTAGTCTCCCGGCGTTGCAGGGGACTGGTGTGGCTCTGCCTCTCTTGCAGGGGACTGGTGTGGCTCTGCCTCTCTTGCAGGGGACTGGTGCGGCTCTGCCTCTCTTGCAGGGGACTGTGGTGGAGGCAGTGGCGATGGGGCAGATGCTGGCCACTCAGAGGGAGGCTGTGGCGGTGCTGGCTCCCTCTGCTGTGGCGGCTGGGCTGGTGTGCCGTGCTCCCTTCAGCAGCATAAATAGAGGCTGCTGGGGACACCAGCATCCTGCCCTTCTCCCCCAGAAAAAATCAGGGGTTGAGCCTGTAACTCCTCCCCTTCTGGCTCTTGGGACGGCAGCAGCAGGTGAACCAACAGGCATGCTTCCTCTGCTGGTGGACACTGGGACAGCAGGCCTTGTTCCTCTGCTGGTGTAGATGGGGACAGCAGGCATTGTTCTTCTGCTGGTGGAGGTGGAACCAGCAGGCATTCTCCCTCTGTTGGCAGCTTGGGTCCTAGGGCTGTGGAAGCCCCGACTTCCCTCTCTTCAGGCTGTGGACGCACCGACTCCTCCCTTTTGGGCTGTGGACGCACCGACTCCTCCCTTTTGGGCTGTGGATGCACCGGGCTCCCCCCACTCAGACGTAGGACGTTCGGGCTCCTCCCAGTCAGACGTAGGACGTTCGGGCTCCTCCCACTCAGGCGTAGGACGTTCGGGCTCCTCCCACTCAGGCGTAGGACGTTCGGGCTCCTCCCGCTTGGGCTGTGGACGCTCAGGCTCCTCCTGCTTGGGCTGTGGACGCTCAGGCTCCTCCTCATAACTGCGGAAGGGACAATTGGCGAACAGATGATCCTGGTCGCAGAGGAGGCACCCCGGCGTTGGCTTGTTAAATCGCCGTGGATGTCTGGCCCTTAGGCGGCACTCCTCCCTGTCCTTCACCTCTTTATCCTCCTTCCATCCCATTTTATTTATTTATATATATATATATTTTTTTGTAATCAATTTTTTTTTCCCAAAAAATGCGGTTCCTGCTCTGGCCTGAGTCCTGGAGGCGCTGTCGTCCTGATTCTGACACCACATGTCACAAAGACGGCCGGAGTGGGTGGCGTCAGACCAGATCCAGGAAATAAACAACAGAGACTTGGAGTTTTGGTGAAGCTGGTAGCGTGATCGCGCTCATTTTAATAATTAACAGACCAGAAAATAAAAAGGGTTGAACACAAAACAGGACACGGCACTTCACGCCAAAATAAAGAGACAAACAAAACAGACTACACAGACAAACACGGTGAGCTTCTATTCTTCACAATTACCTCCGTCTCCAATCCCGTTCTCCACTCACCCCAACACACAACCCCGAGTGAATGAAAATGTGTCTATATATACTGTTGTGCTGGGATTCAATTACCAATTAATTATTCACTTGAATCCCAGCACGTGAATTCATTACATGCAACCCCGTGCTCACATATTACATTTAACCAGCACGTGAAGTGATTTGTGCCCTCCTCGTGCCTAAATACAAATCTACATTTTTAAATACCGCGTGAAACACAGACCCATTTACATCCCGTGTGCCAATCTCTATACACCAACATTAACACACGCAACATACAGCACTTAACACACACATGCACACAGGGGCGGGGCGCATTGCCACATATACCCCCCCCCCCCTTGCGCCCAGCACCTATGGCCTCAACGCCACCTCCCCCCCTTAAAACCCAGCAGTCCAGGACAAAGTCTCGGGCTGGGAAGGGAGGCTTCAGTGGGCCCATGGCTGGCTATGCTGTCAGCACCCCTGCCGGTAGTGGCACGGCTGACAGCATGCTGGTCCACTCCTGCAGTGAAATTGCTGCGGGGGATGCTGGTCTCCTGACCTCTCCCCTTTTCTTCGTAGCTGGTAGCTCCCCTTTGTGGGGATCCGACCACAGTACTTCCGGCAGCGAAGAAGCTGCAGTGGGAGCAGGTCTCCAGACCTCCCCCCACGATCTCCGGCAGTGAAACTGCTGCAGTGGGAGCAGGTCTCCTGACCTCCCCACCTTCTTCGTGGCGGCAGCTCCCCCCAGTGGGGTTCCGGCCACAGTACTTCCTGCTGCGATGCGGGCAACTGGCAGCCCCAGGCGATCTTGAGCGGCTGGCAACCCCAGGCGATGCGGGCGGCTGGCAACCCCAGGTGATGCGGGAGCGGCTGGCAACCCCAGGCGATGCGGGCGGCTGGCAACCCCAGGCGTCGCGGAGACAGGCTGCCCCAAGCGATGCGGGCGACAGGCAGCCCCATGTGATGCGGAGCGACAGGCAGCCCCAGGCGATGCCAGACAGGCATCCTTGGGCGGCGTGGCAGGCATCATCGGCGAAGCGTGTGCAGGCATCCTTGGGGCGAAGCAAGGCAGGCATCCTTGGGAAGCGGGCAGGGAGTCAGGACAAGCTGGGGTGCGGGTGTTGGCCCTCTTCGACCTCTGCGGCGGGCGGTTCTTTCCCCGTGCTTCCCTCAGCAGCCTATGCAAGGGCTGCTGAGGACCGCAACATCTAGTCCTAGTCCTTCTGGCGAAGTGAGAAGCAGCTCCTGCTCTCTCCCCTGATGGTGATGGAGGCAGAGGCAGCTCCCGCTCCTCCCTCGTGATGGTGGGGGAAGTGATACCAGCAGGCATTCATCCTCTGCTGGTGGGGAAGTGATACCAGCAGGTATTCATCCCTCTGCTGGTGGGGGAAGTGATACCAGCAGGTATTCATCCTCTGCTGGTGGACAGGGACCCAGCAGGCATTCACCCTCTGCTGGTGGACAGGGACCCAGCAGGCATTCACCCTCTGCTGGTGGACAGGGACCCAGCAGGCATTCACCCTCTGCTGGTGGACAGGGACCCAGCCGGCATTCACCCTCTGCTGGTGGACATGGCGGAGGCAGAGGCAGCTCCTGCTGCTCTGCTCCTGCCGGTGGAGGTGGCGGAGGCAGAGGCAGCTCCTGCTGCTCTGCTCCTGCCGGTGGAGGTGGCGGAGGCAGAGGCAGCTCCTGCTGCTCTGCTCCTGCCGGTGAAGGTGGTGGAAGCAGAGGGCAGCTCCTGCTCCTCTGCTCCTGGCGGTGGTGGAGGCAGAGGCAGCTCCTGCTGCTCTGCTCCTGCCGGTGAAGGTGGCGGAAGCAGAGGCAGCTCCTGCTCCTCTGCTCCTGGCGGTGGTGGAGGCAGAGGCAGCTCCTGCTGCTCTGCTCCTAGTGGAGGAAGCTGTGGAGGTGGCGGAGGCAGAGGCAGCTCCTGCTGCTCTGCTCCCTAGTGGCAGAGCGGTGGAGGTGGGAGCAGCGTGTAGTCTCCTGGCGATGGAGGTGGGAGCAGCGTGTAGTCTCCCGGCGATGGAGGTGGGAGCAGCATGTAGTCTCCCGACGTTGCAGGGGACTGGTGTGGCTCTGCCTCTCTTGCAGGGGACTGGTGTGGCTCTGCCTCTCTTGCAGGGGACTGGTGCGGCTCTGCCTCTCTTGCAGGGACTGTGGTGGAGGCAGTGGCGATGGGGCAGATGCTGGCCACTCAGAGGGAGGCTGTGGCGGTGCTGGCTCCCTCTGCTGTGGCGGCTGGGCTGGTGTGTGCCGTTCTCCCTTCAGCAGCATAAATAGAGGCTGCTGGGGGACACCAGCATCCTGCCTTCTCCCCCAGAAAAATTCAGGGGTTGAGCCTGTAACTCCTCCCCTTCTGGCTCTTGGGACGGCAGCAGCAGGTGAACCAACAGGCATGCTTCCTCTGCTGGTGGACACTGGGACAGCAGGCCTTGTTCCTCTGCTGGTGTAGATGGGGACAGCAGGCATTGTTCTTCTGCTGGTGGAGGTGGAACCAGCAGGCATTCTCCCTCTGCTGGCAGCTTGGGTCCTAGGGCTGTGGAAGCCCCGACTTCCCCTCTCTTCAGGCTGTGGGCCTTTTGACTCCTCCCTTTTGGGCTGTGGACGCACCCTCTCCTCCCTTTTGGGCTGTGGATGCACCGGGCTCCCCCCACTCAGACGTAGGACGTTCGGGCTCCTCCCAGTCAGACGTAGGACGTTCAACTCCTCCCACTCAGGCGTAGGACGTTCGGGCTCCTCCCACTCAGGCGTAGGACGTTCGGGCTCCTCCCGCTTGGGCTGTGGACGCTCAGGCTCCTCCTGCTTGGGCTGTGGACGCTCAGGCTCCTCCCGCTTGGGCTGTGGACGCTCAGGCTCCTCCTCATAATGCGGAAGGGACAATTGGCGAACAGATGATCCTGGTCGCAGAGGAGGCACCCCGGCGTTGGCTTGTTAAATCGCCATGGATGTCTGGCACTTAGGCGGCACTCCTCCTCCCTGTCCTTCACCTCTTTATCCTCCTTCCATCCCATTTTATTTATTTATATATATATATTTTTTTTGTAATCAATTTTTTTTCCCAAAAAATGCGGTTCCTGCTCTGGCCTGAGTCCTGGAGGCGCTGTCGTCCCGGTTCTGACACCACATGTCACAAAGACGGCCGGCGTGGGTGGCGTCAGACCAGATCCAGGAAATAAACAACAGACACTTGGGTTTTGGTGAAGCTGGAGCGTGATCGCTCAGCATTTAATAATTAACAGACCAGAAAATAAAAAGGGTTGAACACAAAACAGGACACGGCACTTCACGCCAAAATAAAGAGACAAACAAAACAGACTACACAGACAAACACGGTGAGCTTCTATTCTTCACAATTACCTCCGTCTCCAATCCCGTTCTCCACTCACCGAACACACAACCCCGAGTGAATGAAAATGTGTCTATATATACTGTTGTGCTGGGATTCAATTACCAATTAATTATTCACTTGAATCCCAGCACGTGAATTCATTACATGCAACCCCGTGCTCACATATTACATTTAACCAGCATGTGAAGTGATTTGTGCCCTCCTCGTGCCTAAATACAAATCTACATTTTTAAATACACGTGAAACACAGACCCGTTTATATCCCGTGTACCAATCTCTATACACCAACATTAACACACGCAACATACAGCACTTAACACACACATGCACACAGGGGCGGGGCGCATTGCCACACATGACCATAGCCACAATTCAGTGACATGGCCATAGCAACGATTCACCGACATGACCATAGCCACGATTCACTGACATGACCATAGCCGCATTTCAGAAACATGACCATAGCCACGACTGAGTAAGATGACCATAGCCACTTTTCAGTAGCATGACCATAGCTACGATTGAGCAACATGACCATAGCCACAATTGAGTAACAGGACCATAAGCCACGATTCAGTAACATGACCATAGCCACGGTTAAGTAACATGACCATAGCCACGATTCAATAACAAACCAAAGCCACAATTCAGTAACATGACCATAGCCACGATTCACTGACATGACCATAGCCAAGATTGACTACCATGACCATAGGTACGATTCAGTAACGTGACCATAGCCAAGATTGACTAACATGACCATAGGTACGATTCAGTAACGTGACCATAGCCACATTTCAGTAACATGAATATAGCCACGATTCAGTAACATGACCATATCCATGATTGAGTAACATGACCATAGCCACGGTTCAGCAACATGACCATAGCCACGATTGAGCAACATGACCATAGCCTCGATTCAGTAACATGACCATAGCCACAATTAAGTAACATGACCATAGCCATGGCTGAGTAACATGACCATAGCCATGATTTTGCAACATGACCATAGCCACGATTCACTGTCATGACCATAGCCACGGTTGAGTAACATGACCATAGTCATGATTAAATAACATGACCATAGTCACGATTCAGTAACATGACCATAGTCACGATTGAGGTATATGACCATAGCCACAATTCAGTAACATGACCATAGCCACGATTCAGTAACATGACCATAGCCAGTAACGACTGAGTAACATGACCATAGCCACTTTTGAGTAGCATGACCATAGCTACGATTGAGCAATATGACCATAGCCACGATTGAGCAACATGACCATAGCCACGGTTGAGTAACATGACAACAACAACGATTGAGTAACATGACCAAAAAGCCACGATTCAGTAACATGACCATAGACACGGTTGAGCAACATGACCATAGCCACGATTGAGTAGCATGACCATAAGCCACGATTCAGTAAGATGACCATAGCCACGGTTGAGTAACATGACCATAGCCACGATTCAATAACATACCATAGCCACGATTCAGTAATATGACCATAGCCACGATTCACTGACATGAGCATAGCCACGAATCACTGAGATGACCATAGCCGCGATTCAGTAAAATGACCATAGCCGCAATTCAGTAACATGAACATAGCCGTGATTCAGTAACATGACCATTGCCATGATTGAGTAACATGACCATAGCCACGGTTCAGCAGCAAGACCATAGCCACGATTCAATAACATGACCGTAGCCGCTATTCAATAACATGACCATAGCCACGGTTGAGCAAAATGACCATAGCCACGATTGAGTAACATGACCAGAGTCGCGATTCAGTAAGATGACCATAACCACGTTTGAGTAACATGACCATAGCCACGATTCAATAACATACCATAGCTACGATTCAGTAAAATGACCATAGCCACGATTCACTGACATGACCATAGCCACGGTTGAGTAACATGACCATAGCCATGATTAAATAACATGACCATAGCCACGATTCAGTAACATGACCATAGTCACGATTGAGGTACATTACCATAGCCACAATTCAGTAACATGATGTCACAAAGACGGCCGGAGTGGGTGGCGTCAGACCAGATCCAGGAAATAAACAACAGAGACTTGGAGTTTTGGTGAAGCTGAGCGCGTGATCGCGCTCAGCATTTAATAATTAACAGACCAGAAAATAAAAAGGGTTGAACACAAAACAGGACCGCGGCACTTCACGCCAAAATAAAGAGACAAACAAAACAGACTACACAGACAAACACGGTGAGCTTCTATTCTTCACAATTACCTCCGTCTCCAATCCCGTTCTCCACTCACCGAACACACAACCCCGAGTGAATGAAAATGTGTCTATATATACTGTTGTGCTGGGATTCAATTACCAATTAATTATTCACTTGAATCCCAGCACGTGAATTCATTACATGCAACCCCGTGCTCACATATTACATTTAACCAGCACGTGAAGTGATTTGTGCCCTCCTCGTGCCTAAATACAAATCTACATTTTTTAATACCGCGTGAAACACAGACCGTTTATATCCCGTGTACCAATCTCTATACACCAACATTAACACACGCAACATACAGCACTTAACACACACATGCACACAGGGGGCGGGCGCATTGCCACATATACCCCCCCCCTATGCGCCAGCACACATGGCCTCAACGGCCACCTCCCCTTTAAAACCCAGCAGTCCAGGACAAAGTCTCGGGCTGGGAAGGGAGGCTTCAGTGGGCCCATGGCTGGCTATGCTGTCAGCACCCCTGCTGGTAGTGGCACGGCTGACAGCATGCTGGTCCACTCCTGCAGTGAAATTGCTGCGGGGGGATGCTGGTCTCCTGACCTCTCCCTTTTTCTTCGTAGCTGGTAGCTCCCTTTGTGGGGATCCGACCACAGTACTTCCGGCAGCGAAGAAGCTGCAGTGGGAGCAGGTCTCCTGACCTCCCCCACCTTCTTCGTGGCCGGCAGCTCCCCTTGGTGGGGTTCCGGCCACAGTACTTCCTGCTGCGATGCGAGCAACTGGCAGCCCAGGCGTCTTGGAGGCTGGCAACCCCAGGCGATGCGGGCTGCTGGCAACCCCAGGTGATGCGGGGGCTGGCAACCCCAGGCGTGCGGGCGGCTGGCAACCCCAGGCGATGCGGGCGACAGGCTGCCCCAAGTGATGCGGGCGACAGGCAGCCCCAGGTGATGCGGGCGACAGGCAGCCCAGGTGATGCCAGACAGGCATCCTTAGGCGAAGCGTGGCAGGCATCCTTGGGCGGCGTGGCAGGCATCCTTGGGCGGCGGGCAGGAGTCAGGACAAGCTGGGGTGCGGGTGTTGGCCCTCTTCTCGACCTCTGCGGCGGGCGGTTCTTCCCGTGCTTCCCTCAGCAGCCTATGCAAGGGCTGCTGAGGACCCATAACATCTAGTCCTAGTCCTTCTGGCGAAGGGAGAGGCAGCTCCTGTTCCTCTCCCCTGATGGTGATGGAGGCAGAGGCAGCTCCCGCTCCTCTCCTCGTGATGGTGGGGAAAGTGATACCAGCAGGCATTCATCCTCTGCTGGTGGGGGAAGTGATACCAGCAGGTATTCATCCTCTGCTGGTGGGGGAAGTGATACCAGCAGGTATTCATCCTCTGCTGGTGGACAGGGACCCAGCAGGCATTCACCCTCTGCTGGTGGACAGGGACCCAGCAGGCATTCACCCTCTGCTGGTGGACAGGGACCCAGCAGGCATTCACCCTCTGCTGGTGGACAGGGACCCAGCCGGCATTCACCCTCTGCTGGTGGACATGGCGGAGGCAGAGGCAGCTCCTGCTGCTCTGCTCCTGCCGGGGGAGGTGGGGGAGGCAGAGGCAGCTCCTGCTGCTCTGCTCCTGCCGGTGGAGGTGGCGGAGGCAGAGGCAGCTCCTGCTGCTCTGCTCCTGCCGGTGAAGGTGGCGGAAGCAGAGGCAGCTCCTGCTCCTCTGCTCCTGGCGGTGGTGGAGGCAGAGGCAGCTCCTGCTGCTCTGCTCCTGCCGGTGAAGGTGGCGGAAGCAGAGGCAGCTCCTGCTCCTCTGCTCCTGGCGGTGGTAGAGGCAGAGGCAGCTCCTGCTGCTCTGCTCCTAGTGGAGGAAGCTGTGGAGGTGGCGGAGGCAGAGGCAGCTCCTGCTGCTCTGCTCCTAGTGGCGGAAGCGGTGGAGGTGGGAGCAGCGTGTAGTCTCCTGGCGATGGAGGTGGGAACAGCATGTAGTCTCCCGACGATGGAGGTGGGAGCAGCATGTAGTCTCCCGACGTTGCAGGGGACTGGTGTGGCTCTGCCTCTCTTGCAGGGGACTGGTGTGGCTCTGCCTCTCTTGCAGGGGACTGGTGCGGCTCTGCCTCTCTTGCAGGGGACTGTGGTGGAGGCAGTGGCGATGGGGCAGATGCTGGCCACTCAGAGGGAGGCTGTGGCGGTGCTGGCTCCCTCTGCTGTGGCGGCTGGGCTGGTGTGTGCCGTTCTCCCTTCAGCAGCATAAATAGAGGCTGCTGGGGGACACCAGCATCCTGCCCTTCTCCCCCCCCAGAAAAATTCAGGGGTTGAGCCTGTAACTCCTCCCCCTTCTGGCTCTTGGGACGACAGCAGCAGGTGAACCAACAGGCATGCTTCCTCTGCTGGTGGACACTGGGACAGCAGGCCTTGTTCCTCTGCTGGTGTAGATGGGGACAGCAGGCATTGTTCTTCTGCTGGTGGAGGTGGAACCAGCAGGCATTCTCCCTCTGCTGGCAGCTTGGGTCCTAGGGCTGTGAAAGCCCCGACTTCCCTCTCTTCAGGCTGTGGGCCTTTGACTCCTCCCCTTTTGGGCTGTGGGCGCACCGACTCCTCCCTTTTGGGCTGTGGATGCACCGGGCCCCCCTCCAGGCGTGGGGCGTTCGGGCTCCTCCCAGTCAGACGTGGGACGTTCAGCTCCTCCCACTCAGGCGTGGGACGTTCGGGCTCCTCCCACTCAGGCGTGGGGCGTTCGGGCTCCTCCCGCTGGGCTGTGGACGCTCAGGCTCCTCCTGCTTGGGCTGTGGACTCAGGCTCCTCCCGCTTGGGCTGTGGGCCGCTCAGGCTCCTCCTCATAATTGCGGAAGGGACAATTGGCGAACAGATGATCCTGGTCGCAGAGGAGGCACCCCCAGCGTTGGCTTGTTAAATCGCCATGGATGTCTGGCACTTAGGCGGCACTCCTCCTCCCTGTCCTTCACCTCTTTATCCTCCTTCCATCCCATTTTATTTATTTATATATATATATATTTTTTTTGTAATCAATTTTTTTTCCCAAAAATGCGGTTCCTGCTCTGGCCTGAGTCCTGAGGCGCTGTCGTCCCGTTCTGACACCACATGTCACAAAGACGGCCGGAGGGGTGGCGTCCAGACCAGATCCAGGAAATAAACAACAGAGACTTGAGTTTTGGTGAAGCTGAGCGTGATCGCTCAGCATTTAATAATTAACAGACCAGAAAATAAAAAAGGGTTGAACACAAAACAGGACACGGCACTTCACGCCAAAATAAAGAGACAAACAAAACAGACTACACAGACAAACACGGTGAGCTTCTATTCTTCACAATTACCTCCGTCTCCAATCCCCGTTCTCCACTCACCGAACACACAACCCCGAGTGAATGAAAATGTGTCTATATATACTGTTGTGCTGGGATTCAATTACCAATTAATTATTCACTTGAATCCCAGCACGTGAATTCATTACATGCAACCCCGTGCTCACATATTACATTTAACCAGCATGTGAAGTGATTTGTGTCCTCCTCGTGCCTAAATACAAATCTACATTTTTAAATACACGTGAAACACAGACCCGTTTATATCCCGTGTACCAATCTCTATACACCAACATTAACACACGCAACATACAGCACTTAACACACACATGCACACAGGGGCGGGGCGCATTGCCACACATGACCATAGCCACAATTCAGCGACATGGCCATAGCAACGATTCACCGACATGACCATAGCCACGATTCACTGACATGACCATAGCCGCATTTCAGAAACATGACCATAGCCACGACTGAGTAAGATGACCATAGCCACTTTTCAGTAGCATGACCATAGCTACGATTGAGCAACATGACCATAGCCACAAT
>CM072688.1:11233444-11301969 GCA_036884735.1 Huso huso | reverse complement strand
AGCCACGATTCTGTAAGATGACCATAGCCACTGCTGAGTAACATGACCATAGCCACGATTCAAAAACATACAATAGCCACAATTCAGAAACATGACCATAGCCACGATTGACGACCATGACCATAGCTACGCTTCAGTAACGTGACCATAGCCACCTTTCAGTAACATGACCATAGCCACTATTGAGTAACATGACCATAGCCACGGTTGAGTAACATGACCATAGCCAGGTCTCTGTAACATGACTAGAGCCGCGATTCAGTAACATAACCATAGCCACAGTGGAGTAACATGACCATAGCCACGATTGACGACCATGACCATAGCTACGATTCAGTAACGTGACCATAGCCACGATTCAGTAACATGAAAATAGCCACGATTGAGCAACATGACCATAGCCACGATTCACTGACATGACCATAGCCGTGATTCAGTAACATGAATATAGCCACGATTCAGTAACATGACCATATCCATGATTGAGTAACATGACCATTGCCACGGTTCAGCAACATGACCATAGCCACGATTGAGCAACATGACCATAGCCTCGATTCAGTAACATGACCATAGCCACGATTAAGTAACATGACCATAGCCATGGTTAAGTAACATGACCATAGCCACGATTTAGCAACATGACCATAGCCACGATTCACTGTCATGACCATAGCCACGGTTGAGTAACATGACCATAGCCACGATTCACTGACATGACCATAGCCACGATTCAGTAAAATGAAAATAGCCACGATTGAGCAACATGACCATAGCCACGTTTGAGCAACATGACCATAGCCACGATTCAGTAATGTGACCATAGCCACGATTCAGTAGTAACATGACCATAGCCATGATTCAGTAAACATGACCATAGCCACGGTTTCAGTAAAATGACCATAGCCACGATTCAGTAACATGACCATACCCACGATTGAGCAACATGACCATAGCCACGATTCACTGACATGACCATAGCCGTGATTCAGTAACATGACCATAGCAGCGATTCAGTAACATGACCATAGCCACGATTGAGTAACATGACCATAGCCACGGTTCAGCAACATGACCATAGCCAACGATTGAGCAACATGACCATAGCCTCGATTCAGTAACATGACCATAGCCACGATTGAGTAACATGACCATAGCCATGGTTGAGCAACATAACCATAGCCATGATTGAGTAACGACCACAGCAATGATTGAGCAACATGACCATATCCACGATTCAGTAACATGACCATAGCCACGATTCAGTAACATGACCATAGCCACGATTCAATAACATGACCATAGCCACGATTGAGTAAGATGACCATAGCCATGATTCAGTAACATGACCATAGCCACGATTCAATAAAATGCCATAGCTACGAATCAGTAAAATGACCATAGCCACGATTCACTGACATGACCATAGCCACGGTTGAGTAACATGACCATAGCCATGATTAAATAACATGACCATAGTCACGATTCAGTAACATGACCAGCCCACGATTGAGCAACATGACCATAGCCACGATCCAGTAACATGACCATAGCCACAATTCAGTAACATGGCCATAGCAATGATTCACCGACATGACCATAGCCATGGATTCACTGACATGACCATAGCCACGATTCAGTAACATGACCATAGCCATGATTCAGTAACATGACCATAGCCACGGTTGAGTAACATGACCATAGCCACTTTTGAGTAGCATGACCATAGCTACGATTGAGCAACATGACCATAGCCACGATTGAGCAACATGAATATAACCACGGTTGAGCAACATGACAACAGCAACGATTGAGTAACATGACCATAGCCACGATTCAATAACATGAACATAGACATGGTTGAGCAACATGACCATAGCCACGATTGAGTAACAGGACCATAAGCCACGATTCAGTAAGATGACCATAGCCACTGCTGAGTAACATGACCATAGCCACGATTCAATAACATACAATAGCCACAATTCAGAAACATGACCATAGCCACGATTGATGACCATGACCATAGCTACGATTCAGTAACATGACCATAGCCACGTTTCAGTAATATGACCATAGCCACTATTGAGTAACATGACCATAGCCACGGTTGAGTAACATGACCATAGCCAGGTTCAGTAACATGATATCCACGATTCAGTAACATAACCATAGCCGCGGTTGAGTAACATGACCATAGCCACGATTCACGACATGACCATAGCTACGATTCAGTAACATGACCATAGCCACGATTCAGTAACATGAAAATAGCCCACGATTGAGCAACATGACCATAGCCACGATTCAATGACATGACCATAGCCGTGATTCAGTAACATGACCATAGCCACGATTCAGTAACATGACCATATCCATGATTGATAACATGACCATAGCCACGATTCAGCAACATGACCATAGCCACGATTGAGCAACATGACCATAGCCTCGATTCAGTAACATGACCATAGCCACGATTCAGTAACATGACCATAGCCACGGTTGAGTAACATGACCATAGCCACGATTCAGCAACATGACCATAGCCACGATTCACTGTTTCATGACCATAGCCACGGTTGAGTAACATGACCATAGCCACGATTGACTAACATGACCATAGCCACGATTCAGTAAAATGAAATAGCCACGATTGAGCAACATGACCATAGCCACGATTGAGCAACATGACCATAGCCACGATTCAGTAACATGACCATAGCCAGCGATTCAGTAACATGAACTTAGCCACGATTGAGTAACATGACCATAGCCAGGTTTCAGTAAAATGACAATAGCCACGATTCAGTAACATGAAAATACCCACGATTGAGCAACATGACCATAGCCACGATTCACTGACATGACCATAGCCGTGATTCAGTAACATGACCATAGAGCGATTCAGTAACATGACCATAGACATGATTGAGTAACATGACCATAGCCACTGTTCAGCAACATGACTATAGCCACGATTGAGCAACATGACCATAGCCTCGTGATTCAGTAACATGACCATAGCCGCGATTCAGTAACATGACCATAGACATGATTGAGCAACATAACCATAGCCATGATTGAGTAACGACCACAGCAATGATTGAGCAACATGACCATAGCCAGGGTTGAGCAACATGACCATAGCCAGGATTGAGTAACATGACCATAGCCACCATTGAGCAACATGACCATAGCCACGGTTGAGCAACATGACCATAGCCACGATTGAAACATGACCATAGCAATGGTTGAGCAACATGACCATAGCCAGGTTTGAGCAACATGACCATAGCATCGATTCAGTAACATGACCATAGCCACGGTTGAGTAACATGACCATAGCCAGGTTTCAGTAAAATAACCATAGCCTCGATTCAGTAACATGACCATAGCCACGATTCAGTAACATGACCATAGCCAATGATTGAGCAAAATGACCATAGCCAGGATTCACTAACATGACCATAGCCGATTCAGTAACATGAACATAGCCACGATTCAGTAACATGACCATAGCAGCGATTCAGTAACATGACCATAGCCACGGTTCAGTAACATGACCATAGCCGCGATTCAATAACATGACCATAGCGCGATTCAGTAACATGACCATAGCTAGCAACGATTTAGTAACATGACCATAGCCATGGTTGAGCAACATGACCATAGCCACGATTGAGTAACATGACCATAGCCACGATTGAGCAACATGACCATAGCCACGATTGAGCAACATGACCATAGCCACGATTGAGCAACATGACCATAGCCACGATTGAATAACATGACCATAGCCACGGTTGAGCAAAATGACCATAGCCACGATTGAGTAACATGACCATAGCCGATTCGATTGAGCAACATGACCATAGCCACTATTGAGTAACATGACCATAGCCACGATTCAATAACATGACCATAGCTACGATTCAGCAAAATGACCATAGCCACGATTCAATAACATACCATAGCCACGATTGAGTAACATGACCATAGCCACGATTCACTAACATGACCATAGCCACGATTCAGTAACATGACCATAGCCACGGTTGAGTAACATGACCATAGACGATTGGGGACCATGACCATAGACCACGATTCAGTAACATGACCATAGCCACGATTCAGTAACATGACCATAGCCACTATTCAGTAACATGACCATAGCCATGGTTGAGTAACATGACTATAGCCAGGTTTTCAATAACATGACCATAGCAGCAATTCAGTAACATGACCATTGCCACGATTGAGTAACATGACCATAGCCAGGTTTCAGTAACATGACCATAGCCGTGATACAGTAACATGACCATATCCACGATTGAGTAACATGACCATAGCCACGATTCAATAACATGACCATAGCCACGATTCAGTAACATGACCATAGCGACGATTCACTGACATGACCATAGCCACGATTCAGTAAAATGAAAATAGCCACGATTCAGTAACATGACCATAGCCACGATTCACTGACATGACCATAGCCACGATTCAGTAAAATGAAAATAGCCACGATTGAGCAACATGACCATAGCCACGATTGAGCAACATGACCATAGCCACGATTCAGTAACGTGACCATAGCCACGATTCAGTAACATGAACTTAGCCATGGTTGAGTAACATGACCATAGCCAGGTTTCAGTAAAATGACCATAGCCACGATTCAGTAACATGAAAATAGCCACGATTGAGCAACATGAGCACAGCCACGATTCACTGACATGACCATAGCCGTGATTCAGTAACATGACCATAGCCACGATTCAGTAACATGACCATAGACATGATTGAGTAACATGACCATAGCCACGGTTCAGCAACATGACTATAGCCAGATTGAGCAACATGACCATAGCCTCGATTCAGTAACATGACCATAGCCACGACTAAGTAACATGACCATAGCCATGGTTGAGCAACATAACCATAGCCATGATTGAGTAACGACCACAGCAATGATTGAGCAACATGACCATAGCCAGGGTTGAGCAACATGACCATAGCCAGGGTTGAGCAACATGACCATAGCCACAATTGAGTAACATGACCATAGCCACGATTGAGCAACATGACCATAGCCACGGTTGAGCAACATGACCATAGTGACGATTAAGTAACATGACCATAGCCATGGTTGAGCAACATGACCATAGCCAGGTTTAAGTAACATGACCATAGCATCGATTCAGTAACATGACCATAGCCACGATTCAGTAACATGACCATAGCAATGATTGAGCAACATGACCATAGCCACGATTCACTGACATGACCATAGCCGCAATTCAGTAACATGAACATAGCCGCGATTCAGTAACATGACCATAGCCACGATTGAGTAACATTACCATAGCCACGGTTCAGAAACATGACCATATGCGATTCAATAACATGACCATATAGCGATTCAGTAACATGACCATAGCTACGATTTAGTAACATGACCATATCCATGGTTGAGTAACATGACCATAGCCGCGATTCAGTAAGATGACCATAGCCACGTTTGAGTAACATGACCATAGCCACGATTCAATAACATGCCATAGCTACGATTCAGTAAAATGACCATAGCCACGATTCACTGACATGACCATAGTCACGATTGAGGTATATGACCCTAGCAACGATTCAGTAACATGACCATAGCCTCAATTCAGCGAAATGGCCATAGCAACGATTCACCGACATGACCATAGCCACTATTCACTGACATGACCATAGCCACGATTCACTGACATCACCATAGCCGCGATTCAGTAACATGACCATAGCCACGATTGAGTAACATGACCATAGCCACGGTTGAGTAACATGACCATAGCCACGATTGAGTAACATGACCATAGCCACGATAAGAACATAAGAACATGACCATAGCCACGATTCGAAGGCCATTGACCATTGCTCGTTTTGGTTGTTGACAAACATTGATTCCCTGACATGACCATAGCTTGATTCAGTAACATGACCAGCTTCAACAACATTGAGTAACATGACCATAGCCACGATTCAGTAAAAACATGACCATTTTACGATTCAGAATGCCCATGATCATAGCCACGATTGACCCTGTGACCATAGTTTCGATTCAGGTCATGAAAAGTCCCTGGGTTGAGCAACATGACCATAGCCACAAATTTTTGAATAACCATTTTGAAACATGACCATTGCAGCGTAGTCTTCAGCAACATGACCATAGATTCAATTGATTGAACATGACCATGTCGGTTCAGCAACATGACCATAGATTGAGCAACGGATGACCATAGTTGCTATTCTTTGTAACATGACTAAAGCAGTAAATGACCTTTTAGTAACGAGTTGAGCAACATGACCTTAACACAATATTCAGGTAACATTACTATATGCCAGAGTTTTAACATTAGCCACTTAACATGACCAAATTCAGTAACTTCATAGCCATATCCAAGCAACATGATTAGCCTTTTTATAGTAACATTGACCATAGCATTTCAATTCACATAAACAGGTCTTTTCATAGTTCCTTCTTCACCGACATGACCATATGATGATTCATAATGACATCACCATTGCCCACATTCAATAACTTGACCATTTTCGATTGATTTAATTTGACCATGTGTAGCCACTTTTGAGCGGTCATGATCATTTTGAATGACCTTTGTTGCTTCAACATGACAACCACTCCTCCTATTTTGAGTAACATGACCATATTTAATGGTTCAGTAACATGACCATAGTCTAAATCATTAATGCAACATGACCAGCAGAGGACCTAATACATGATTGAGTAACATGACCATAGCCACCATTTGAGTAACATGACCATAGCCAGTATTCTGTTAACATGACATGTTAGCCATGATTCAATAATCCATGTGCATGCATTTTTTTGAACATGACCATAGTTCAGTTTGAATTAACATGACCATAGCCAAACGCTTTTGAGTAAAATGACCATAGCCATGCGTTTCAGTTGTCCATGACCATAGTTGCGATTCAGAAAAAGTGACCATAGCCACTATTGTAACATGATAACATGACCAAAGCCATATGGCTGTAACATGACCATAGCCATATAGGTAACATTTTGGACCATAATAGGTTTCCATAACATGACCATAGTCAGATTCATTAACATGACCATACCTGGTTCAGTTTTGTGACCATTGTGACGATTCAGTAACATGACCATATTTTCCATTCAGTAACATGACCATAGCAACGATTCTGTTAACATGACCATAGTACGATTGAAACTTCATGACCTTTAGTAACGATTGGGAGTAACATGACCATCCAATTCAGTAATTTGTTTATTTTAACGATTCTAGTCCCTTTGACCATCTGCCTCTATTATGCTAACATTACCATAAACTGATTGAGGAACATGACATTCATAACATGACCATGTTGTTCAGTAACATGACCATAGTGAAACGATTCATTTAAACATTGACCATTTTTTTTTCTTCATCTATGACCATAGCCATTTGAGTAACATGACCATAACCTCCGATTCTTTGAATGTTCTCTTGATTTATAATATGAAAATAGCCACGATTGAGTAACATGACCATAGCAATATTGATTTAACATGACCATAGGCAGCGATTCAGTAACATGACCTTGCCACTTGTGTTTGCAGTAACAAGACCGATTCTGTGTAACATGACCATAGCCACGATTTAAGTAACATGAAAGTGCCTTTTTAGCTGAATATTTTTTTTTTAAGTAACATGACCATAGCCACGATTCATTTGATTTGTCTACTTTAGGGATTCAGTAAAATGACCATAGTACTATTTTTTAAAATGACCACCATACGATTCACTGTGGATGTTTTAACATGACCAATCACTGTTAGTCTCTGTAACATGACACCTTCATAGTTTGAGTAACATGACCATAGCTTTATTCAGTAACATGACCATAAAAACGATTGAGTAACATGACCATGTTGTGGTCTCATAGCCAGGTTTTAACATGACCATAGCCTCTGATTCAGTAACATGACCATATTTGAAAATGATTCAAACATGACCATAGCCACGATTCTGTCGGTGCCATACAAACGATTCAGAAACATTGACCATTTCCATGATTTCAATGACCATAGCCGTCGATTCAGCAACATGACCATAGCCAGGATTGAGCAACATGACCATTCTCCGATTGACTAACATGACCATAGCATTTCTAATTCAGTAACATGACCATAGCCAATTGAATTTAACATGACCATAGCATGATTGATTAACATGACCATAGCCAATTTGTGTTGAGCAACATGACCATATTGATTCTGCATAACATGACCTTTGTCCTGATTTAACAACATGACCATAGGCTATTTTTAGTAACATGACCATAGCCTCGATTCAGTAACATGACCATAGCCATGATTGAGTGTGTAACATGACCATCTCCATGGCCATTCTAACATGACCACAACCAAGTTTGAGCAACATGACCCTAGCCACGATTGAGTAACATGACCATAGCCTCAATTCAGTAACATGACCATAGCTAACATTTTGTAACATGACCATAGCCATTAAGATAAATATGACCATAGTGGTCGATTCTGAGTTGTAACATGACCATAGTCTCCATTCTGTTTTTGAGTAACATGACCATAGCTTTCTAGTTTAAATGACCATAGCCAGGATCCTAACATGACCATAGCTACGATTGGTTCCATGACCATAGCCATGATTGAGCAACATGACCACCTGTATAGATATTGAGTAACATGACCATAGCCACAATTCAGTAACATGACCATAGCCACGATTGAGTAACATGACCATAGCCACGGATTGAGATGACCATAGCCATGCATTTTTGATTTTGACCATAGCCACTGATCCATAACATGACCATAGCCACGATTCAGTAACATGACCATAGCCACGTTTTCAGTCATGACCATTTCCTTCCTTAAGTAACATGACCATATTTGATTCACTGACATGACCATAGCCTGATTCAGTAACATGACCATAGCCACGATTGAACAACATGACCATAGTTCGATTTCTAGCATGACCATAGTTCTCCGTGATTGAGTAACATGACCATCCACGATTCAGCAACATGACCATAGCCAGGGGGATTCAAACTAACATGACCATAGCCGAGATGCTGTGTTTGACCATAGCAAGATCCCCAATGATTCAACATGACCTTTTAGCTGGCTGATTGAGCAACTGTTTAACTGTAGTGATTGAGCAACATGACCATAGCCACGATTGAGTAACATGACCATAGCCACGATTGAGCAACATGACCATATCCTCAATTCAGAACATGACCATAGCAACGATTCAATAACATGACCATAGCCACGATTCAGCAACATCACCATAGCCAGCGATTCAGTAACATGACCATAGCCACGATTGAGTAACATGACCATAGCCACTTTTGAGTAACATGACCATAGCCATGGTTGAGTAACATGACCATAGCAACGATTGAGTAACAGGACCATAGCCGCGATTCAGTAACATGACCATAGCCACGGTTGAGTAACATGACCATAGTCACGATTCAGTAACATGACCATAAGCCACGATTCAGTAAGATGACCATAGCCACGGTTGAGTAACATGACCATAGCCACGATACAATAACATGACCATAGCCACGATTCACTGACATGACCATAGCCATGATTCAGTAACATGACCATAGCCACGATTGAACAACATGACCATAGCTTCGATTCAGTAACATGACCATAGCCACCATTAACATGACCATAGCCATGGTTGAGCAACATGACCATAGCCACGTTTAAGTAACAACCATAGAAACGATTGAGCAACATGACCATAGCCAGGGTTGAGCAACATGACCATAGCCACAATTGAGGAACATGACCATAGCCACGATTGAGCAACATGACCATAGCCACAGTTGAGCAACATGACCATAGCCACGATTGAGTAACATGAAAATACCCACGATTGAGCAACATGACCATATCCACTATTCAGTAACATGACCATAGCCACGAATCAGTAACATGACCATAGCCACGATTCAATAACATGACCATAGCCACGGTTGAGCAAAATGACCATAGCCACGTTTGAGTAACATGACCATAGCCACGATTCAGTAAGATGACCATAGCTACGTTTGAGTAACATGACCATAGCCACGATTCAGTAACATGACCATAGCCAATTCAGTAACATGGCCATAGCCACGATTCACTGACATGACCATAGCCACGATTCAGTAACATGACCATAGCCACGATTCAGTAACATGACCATAGCCATGGTTGAGCAACATGACCATAGCCACGATTGAGTAACATGACCATAGCAATGATTGAGCAACATGACCATAGCCAGGGTTCAGTAACATGACCATAGCCAGGGTTGAGTAACATGACCATAGCCAGGGTTGAGTAACATGACCATAGCCACGGTTGAGCAACATGACCATAGCCACGATTCAGTAACATGACCATAGCCACGATTGAGTAACATGACCATAGCCACGATTCAGTAACATGACCATAGCTACGATTCAGTAAAATGACCATAGCCACGATTCAGTAACATGACCATAGTCACGATTGAGTAATATGACCATAGCCACGATTCAGTAACATGACCATAGCCTCAATTCAGTAAAATGGCCATAGCAACGATTCAGTAACATGACCATAGCCACTATTCACTAACATGACCATAGCCACGATTCAGTAACATGACCATAGCCACGATTGAGTAACATGACCATAGCCACGGTTTCAGTAACATGACCATAGCCACTTTTTGAGTAACATGACCATAGCTACGATTCAGTAACATGACCATAGCCACGATTGAGCAACATGACCATAGACACGGTTGAGCAACATGACCATAGCCACAATTGAGTAACAGGACCATAGCCACGATTCAGTAACATGACCATAGCCACGGTTGAGTAACGTGACCATGGCCACGATTCAATAACAAACCATAGCCACAATTCAGTAACATGACCATAGCCACGATTCACTGACATGACCATAGCCACGGTTGAGTAAGATGACCATAGCCATGACTAAATAACATGACCATAGCCACGATTCACTGACATGACCATAGCCATGATTCAGTAACATGACCATAGCCACGATTGAGCAACATGACCATAGCCACGGTTGAGCAACATGACCATAGTGACGATTAAGTAACATGACCATAGCCATGGTTGAGCAACATGACCATAGCCACGTTTGAGTAACATGACCATAGCATCGATTCAGTAACATGACCATAGCCACGATTCAGTAACATGACCATAGCAATGATTGAGCAACATGACCATAGCCACGATTCACTAACATGACCATAGCCACAATTCAGTAACATGAACATAGCCACGATTCAGTAACATGACCATAGCCACGATTGAGTAACATTACCATAGCCACGGTTCAGCAACATGACCATAGCTACGATTCAATAACATGACCATAGCCGCGATTCTGTAACATGACCATAGCTACGATTTAGTAACATGACCATATCCATGGTTGAGCAACATGACCATAGCCACGATTCAGTAACATGACCATAGCCACGATTGAGCAACATGACCATAGCCACGATTCAGTAACATGACCATAGCCACGATTCAGCGACATGACCATAGCCATGATTCAATAACATGACCATAGCCACGGTTGAGCAAAATAACCATAGCCACGATTGAGTAACATGACCATAGCCACGATTCAGTAAGATGACCATAGCCACGTTTGAGTAACATGACCATAGCCACGATTCAATAACATACAATAGCCACAATTCAGTAACATGACCATAGCCATGATTGACGACCATGACCATAGCTACGATTCAGTAACGTGACCATAGCCACGTTTCAGTAACATGACCATAGCCACGGTTGAGTAACATGACCATAGCCAGGTCTCTGTAACATGACTAGAGCCGCGATTCAGTAACATAACCATAGCCACAGTGGAGTAACATGACCATAGCCACGATTGACGACCATGACCATAGCTACGATTCAGTAACGTGACCATAGCCACGATTCAGTAACATGAAAATAGCCACGATTGAGCAACATGACCATAGCCACGATTGACTACCATGACCATAGCTACGATTCAGTAACATGACCATAGCCACGATTCAGTAACATGAAAATAGCCACGATTGAGCAACATGACCATAGCCACGATTCACTGACATGTCCATAGCCGTGATTCAGTAACATGAATATAGCCACGATTCAGTAACATGACCATAGCCACGATTAAGTAACATGACCATAGCCATGGTTGAGTAACATGACCATAGCCACGATTTAGCAACATGACCATAGCCACGATTGAGTAACATGACCATAGCCACGATTCACTAACATGACCATAGCCACGATTCAGTAAAATGAAAATAGCCACGATTGAGCAACATGACCATAGCCACGATTGAGCAACATGACCATAGCCACGATTCAGTAACATGACCATAGCCACGATTCAGTAACATGAACTTAGCCATGGTTGAGTAACATGACCATAGCCAGGTTTCAGTAAAATGACAATAGCCTCGATTCAGTAACATGACCATATCCACGATTGAGTAACATGACCATAGCCACGATTCAATAACATGACCATAGCCACGATTCAGTAACATGACCATATTCACGATTGAGGAACATGACCATAGCCACGATTCAGTAAGATGACCATAGCCACGTTTGAGTAACATGACCATAGCCACGATTCAATAACATGCCATAGCTACGATTCCGTAAAATAACCATAGCCACGATTCACTGACATGACCATAGCCAAGGTTGAGTAAGATGACCATAGCCATGACTAAATAACATGACCATAGCCACGATTCACTGACATGACCATAGCCATGATTTAGTAACATGACCATAGCCACGATTGAGCAACATGACCATAGCCTCGATTCAGTAACATGACCATAGCCACGATTAAGTAACATGACCATAGCCATGGTTGAGCAACATGACCATAGCCACGATTGAGTAACGACCATAGCAACGATTGAGCAACATGACCATAGCCAGGGTTGAGCAACATGACCATAGCCACAAATGAGGAACATGACCATAGCCACGATTGAGCAACATGACCATTGCCACAGTTGAGCAACATGACCATAGCCACGATTGAGTAACATGAAAATACCCACGATTGAGCAACATGACCATATCCACTATTCTGTAACATGACCATAGCCACGACTCAGCGACATGACCTTAGACACAATTCAATAACATGACCATAGCCACGGTTGAGCAAAACGACCTTAGCCACGATTGAGTAACATGACCATAGCCACGATTCAGTAAGATGACCATAGCCACGTTTGAGTAACATGATCATAGCCACGATTCAGTAACATGACCATAGCCTCAATTCAGCGACATGGCCATAGCAACGATTCACCGACATGACCATAGCCATGATTCACTGACATCACCATAGCCGCGATTCAGTAACATGACCATAGCCACGACTGAGTAACATGACCATAGCCACTTTTGAGTAGCATGACCATAGCCACGGTTGAGTAACATGACAACAGCAACGATTGAGTAACATGACCATAGCCATGGTTCAGTAACATGACCATAGACACGGTTGAGCAACATGACCATAGCCACGATTGAGTAACATGACCATAAGCCACGATTCAGTAAGATGACCATAGCCACGGTTGACTAACATGACCATAGCCACGATTCAATAACATACCATAGCCACGATTCACTGACATGAGCATAGCCACGAATCACTAACATGACCATAGCCGCGATTCAGTAACATGACCATAGCCACGGTTGAGTAACATGACCATAGCCACGATTGAGGACCATGACCATAGCCACGATTCAGTAACGTGACCATAGCCACGATTCAGTAACGTGACCATAGCCACTATTGAGTAACATGACCATAGCCATGGTTGAGTAACATGACTATAACCAGGTTTAAGTAACATGACCATAGCAGCAAATCAGTAACATGACCATTGCCACAATTGAGTAACATGACCATAGCCAGGTTTCAGTAACATGACCATAGCCGTGATTCAGTACCATGACCATATCCACGATTGAGTAACATGACCATAGCCACGATTCAATAACATGACCATAGCCACGATTCAGTAACATGACCATAGCGACGATTCACTGACATGACCATAGCCACGATTCAGTAAAATGAAAATAGCCACGATTCAGTAACATGACCATAGCCACGATTCACTGACATGACCATAGCCACGATTCAGTAAAATGAAAATAGCCACGATTGAGCAACATGACCATAGCCACGATTGAGCAACATGACCATAGCCACGATTCAGTAACGTGACCATAGCCACGATTCAGTAACATGAACTTAGCCATGGTTGAGTAACATGACCATAGCCAGGTTTCAGTAAAATGACAATAGCCACGATTCAGTAACATGAAAATAGCCACGATTGAGCAACATGAGCACAGCCACGATTCACTGACATGACCATAGCCGTGATTCAGTAACATGACCATAGCCGCGATTCAGTAACATGACCATAGACATGATTGAGTAACATGACCATAGCCACGGTTCAGCAACATGACTATAGCCACGATTGAGCAACATGACCATAGCCTCGATTCAGTAACATGACCATAGCCACGACTAAGTAACATGACCATAGCCATGGTTGAGCAACATAACCATAGCCATGATTGAGTAACGACCACAGCAATGATTGAGCAACATGACCATAGCCAGGGTTGAGCAACATGACCATAGCCAGGGTTGAGCAACATGACCGTAGCCACAATTGAGTAACATGACCATAGCCACGATTGAGCAACATGACCATAGCCACGGTTGAGCAACATGACCATAGCATCGATTCAGTAACATGACCATAGCCAACATTGAGCAACATGACCATAGCCAATGATTGAGCAACATGACCATAGCCACGATTCAGAAACATGACCATAGCCACGATTCAGTAACATGACCATAGCCACGATTGAGTAACATGACCATAGCCACGATTCAGTAACATGACCATAGCCACGATTCAATAACATGACCATAGCCACGATTCAGTAACATGACCATAGCCACGATTCAGTAACATGACCATAGCCAGTGGACCATTGAGCAACATCGACCTTAGCCACGATTGAGTAACATGACCATAGCCACGATCGAGCAACATGACCATATCCACGATTCAGTAACATGACCATAGCCACGATTCAGCGACATGACCATAGCCACGATTCAATAACATGACCATAGCCATGGTTGAGCAAAATGACCATAGCCACGATTGAGTAACATGACCATAGCCGCGATTCAGTAAGATGACCATAGCCATGTTTGAGTAACATGACCATAGCCACGATTCAATAACATGCCATAGCTACGAATCAGTAAAATGACCATAGCCACGATTCACTAACATGACCATAGCCACGGTTGAGTAACATGACTATAACCAGTTTAAGTAACATGACCATAGCAGCGAATCAGTAACATGACCATTGCCACGATTGAGTAACATGACCATAGCCAGGTTTCAGTAACATGACCATAGCCGTGATTCAGTAACATGACCATATTCACGATTGAGGTACATGACCATTGCCACGATTCAATAAGATGACCATAGCCACGTTTGAGTAACATGACCATAGCCACAATTCAATAACATGCCATAGCTACGATTCCGTAAAATAACCATAGCCACGATTCACTGACATGACCATAGCCACGGTTGAGTAAGATGACCATAGCCATGACTAAATAACATGACCATAGCCACGATTCACTGACATGACCATAGCCATGATTCAGTAACATGACCATAGCCACGATTGAGCAACATGACCATAGCCTCGATTCAGTAACATGACCATAGCCACGATTAAGTAACATGACCATAGCCATGGTTGAGCAACATGACCATAGCCACGATTGAGTAACGACCATAGCAACGATTGAGCAACATGACCATAGCCAGGGTTGAGCAACATGACCATAGCCACGATTGAGCAACATGACCATAGCCACAGTTGAGCAACATGACCATAGCCACGATTGAGTAACATGAAAATACCCACGATTGAGCAACATGACCATATCCACTATTCTGTAACATGACCATAGCCACGACTCAGCGACATGACCTTAGACACAATTCAATAACATGACCATAGCCACGGTTGAGCAAAATGACCTTAGCCACGATTGAGTAACATGACCATAGCCACGATTCAGTAAGATGACCATAGCCACGTTTGAGTAACATGATCATAGCCACGATTCAGTAACATGACCATAGCCATGATTCACTGACATCACCATAGCCGCGATTCAGTAACATGACCATAGCCACGACTGAGTAACATGACCATAGCCACTTTTGAGTAGCATGACCATAGCCACGGTTGAGTAACATGACAACAGCAACGATTGAGTAACATGACCATAGCCATGGTTCAGTAACATGACCATAGACACGGTTGAGCAACATGACCATAGCCACGATTGAGTAACATGACCATAAGCCACGATTCAGTAAGATGACCATAGCCATCAGTAACATGACCATAGCCACGATTGAGTAACATGACCATAGCCACGATTCAGTAACATGACCATAGCCACGATTCACTGACATGACCATAGCCACGATTCACTGACATGACCATAGCCACGATTCAGTAACATGACCATAGCCACGATTGAGTAACATGACCATAGCCACGATTGAGTAACATGACCATAGCCACGATTCAGTAACATGACCATAGCCACGATTCAGTAACATGACCATAGCCACTATTGAGTAACATGACCATAGCCACGGTTGAGTAACATGACTATAACCAGGTTTAAATAACATGACCATAGCAGCGATTCAGTAACATGACCATAGCCACGATTGAGTAACATGACCATAGCCACGATTCAGCAACATGACCATAGCCACGATTCAGTAAAATGAAAATAGCCACGATTCAGTAACATGACCATAGCCACGATTCACTGACATGACCATAGCCACGATTCAGTAAAATGAAAATAGCCACGATTGAGCAACATGACCATAGCCACGATTGAGCAACATGACCATAGCCACGATTCAGTAACGTGACCATAGCCACGATTCAGTAACATGAACTTAGCCATGGTTGAGTAACATGACCATAGCCAGGTTTCAGTAAAATGACAATAGCCACGATTCAGTAACATGAAAATAGCCACGATTGAGCAACATGACCATAGCCACGATTGAGCAACATGACCATAGCCGTGATTCAGTAACATGACCATAGCCGCGATTCAGTAACATGACCATAGACATGATTGAGTAACATGACCATAGCCACGGTTCAGCAACATGACTATAGCCAAGATTGAGCAACATGACCATAGCCTCGATTCAGTAACATGACCATAGCCACGACTAAGTAACATGACCATAGCCATGGTTGAGCAACATAACCATAACATGACCATAGCCATGATTGAGTAACATGACCATAGATTCAGCAAATGATTGAGCAACATGACCATAGCCAGGGTTGAGCAACATGACCATAGCCAGGGTTGAGCAACATGACCATAGCCACAATTGAGTAACATGACCATAGCCACGATTGAGCAACATGACCATAGCCACGGTTGAGCAACATGACCATAGTGACGATTAAGTAACATGACCATAGCCATGGTTGAGCAACATGACCATAGCCAGGTTTAAGTAACATGACCATAGCAAAGATTCAGTAACATGAACATTGACACGCTTGAGTAACATGACCATAGCCACGATTCAGTAAGATGACCATAGCCACGATTGAGTAACATGACCATAGCCACGATTCAGTAACATGACCATAGCCATGATTCAGCAACATGACCATAGCCACGATTCAGTAACATGACCATAGCCACGATTGAGTAACATGACCATAGCCACGATTCAGTAACATGACCATAGCCACGATTGAGTAACATGACCATAGCCACGATTCAGTAACATGACCATAGCCATGATTCAGTAACATGACCATAGCCACGATTGAGCAACATGACCATAGCCACGATTGAGTAACATGACCATAGCCACGATTCAGTAACATGACCATAGCCACGATTTGAGTAACATGACCATAGCCACGATTCAATAACATGACCATAGCCACGATTCAGTAACATGACCATAGCCACGATTCAGCAACATGACCATAGCCACGATTCAGTAACATGACCATAGCCACGATTCAGTAACATGACCATATCCACGATTCAGTAACATGACCATAGCCACGATTCAATAACATGACCTATAGCATGACCATTCAGTAACATGACCATAGCCACGATTCAATAACATGACCATAGCCATACGATTCAGTAACATGACCATAGCCACGATTCAGTAACATGACCATAGCCACGATTCAGTAACATGACCATAGCCACGATTCAGTAAAATGACCATAGCCACGATTGAGCAACATGACCATAGCCACGATTGAGCAACATGACCATAGCCACGATCAGTGACATGACCATAGCCGCGATTCAGTAACATGACCATAGCCACGGTTGAGTAACATGACCATAGCCAGGTTTCAGTAACATGACCATAGCCACGATTCAGTAACATGAAAATACCCACGATTGAGCAACATGACCATAGCCACGATTCACTGACATGACCATAGCCGTGATTCAGTAACATGACCATAGCCACGATTCAGTAACATGACCATAGACATGATTGAGTAACATGACCATAGCCACGATTCAGCAACATGACCATAGCCACGATTGAGCAACATGACCATAGCCTCGATTCACCATAACATGACCATAGCCACGATTCAGTAACATGACCATAGCCATGGTTGAGCAACATGACCATAGCCATGATTGAGTAACATGACCATAGCAATGATTGAGCAACATGACCATAGCCAGGGTTGAGCAACATGACCATAGCCAGGGTTGAGCAACATGACCATAGCCACGATTGAGTAACATGACCATAGCCACGATTGAGCAACATGACCATAGCCACGATTGAGCAACATGACCATAGCCACGATTCAGTAACATGACCATAGCCACGATTGAGCAACATGACCATAGCCAGGTTTAAGTAACATGACCATAGCATCGATTCAGTAACATGACCATAGCCACGATTCAGTAACATGACCATAGCAATGATTGAGCAACATGACCATAGCCACGATTCAGTAACATGACCATAGCCGCGATTCAGTAACATGACCATAGCCACGATTCAGTAACATGACCATAGCCACGATTGAGTAACATTACCATAGCCACGGTTCAGCAACATGACCATAGCCACGATTCAATAACATGACCATAGCATAGCCGATTCAGTAACATGACCATAGCCACGATTAAGTAACATGACCATAGCCATGGTTGAGCAACATGACCATAGCCACGATTGAGTAACATGACCATAGCCACGATTGAGCAACATGACCATAGCCACGATTCAGTAACATGACCATAGCCACGATTCAGTAACATGACCATAGCCCGATTCAGTAACATGACCATAGCCACGATTGAGCAACATGACCATAGCCACGATTGAGTAACATGACCATAGCCACGATTGAGTAACATGACCATAGCCACGATTCAGCAACATGACCATAGACCATAACATGACCATAGCCACGATTCAGTAACATGACCATAGCCACGATTCAGTAAAATGACCATAGCCCGATTCAGTAACATGACCATAGCCACGGTTGAGTAACATGACCATAGCCAGGTTTAAGTAACATGACCATAGCAGCGATTCAGTAACATGACCATAGCCACGATTGAGTAACATGACCATAGCCAGGTTTCAGTAACATGACCATAGCCGTTGATTCAGTAACATGACCATATCCACGATTGAGTAACATGACCATAGCAATGATTCAATAACATGACCATAGCCACGATTCAGTAACATGACCATAGCCACGGTTGAGTAACATGACCATAGCCACGATTCAGTAACATGACCATAGCCACGTTTCAGTAACATGACCATAGCCACGATTCAATAACATGCCATATAACGATTCCATAGTAAAATAACCATAGCCACGATTCACTGTACATGACCATAGCCACGGTTGAGTAAGATGACCATAGCCATGATTAAATAACATGACCATAGCCACGATTCACTGACATGACCATAGCCACGATTCAGTAACATGACCATAGCCACGATTGAGCAACATGACCATAGCCTCGATTCAGTAACATGACCATAGCCACGATTGAGTAACATGACCATAGCCACGATTGAGCAACATGACCATAGCCACGATTGAGCAACATGACCATAGCAACGATTGAGTAACATGACCATAGCCAGGGTTGAGCAACATGACCATAGCCACAATTGAGGAACATGACCATAGCCACGATTGAGCAACATGACCATAGCCACAGTTGAGCAACATGACCATAGCCACGATTGAGTAACATGAAAATACCCACGATTGAGCAACATGACCATATCCACTATTCTGTAACATGACCATAGCCACGGTTCAGTAACATGACCATAGCCACGATTCAGTAACATGACCATAGCCACGGTTGAGCAACATGACCATAGCCACGATTGAGTAACATGACCATAGCCATCGATTCAGTAAGATGACCATAGCCACGTTTGAGTAACATGATCATAGCCACGATTCAGTAACATGACCATAGCCATCAATTCACCATAACATTGACCATAGCAACGATTGAGTAACATGACCATAGCCATGATTCAGTCTTTTTCACACTAACATCACCATAGCCATGATTCAGTAACATGACCATAGCCACGATTGAGTAACATGACCATAGCCACTTTTGAGTAGCATGACCATAGCCACGGTTGAGCAACATGACCATAGCCACGATTGAGTAACATGACCATAGCCATGGTTGAGTAACATGACCATAGCCACGGTTCAGCAACATGACCATAGCCACGATTGAGCAACATGACCATAGCCACGATTCAGTAACATGACCATAGCCACGATTGAGTAACATGACCATAGCCACGATTCAGTAACATGACCATAGCCACGATTCAGTAACATGACCATAGCCATGATTGAGTAACATGACCATAGCCAGGATTGAGCAACATGACCATAGCCAGGATTGAGCAACATGACCATAGCCACGATTCAGTAACATGACCATAGCCACATGGTAATTGACCATAACATGACCATAGCCACGTTTGAGTAACATGACCATAGCCACGATTCAGTAACATGACCATAGCCATGGTTGAGCAACATGACCATAGCCAGGATTCAGTAACATGACCATAGCATCGATTCAGCAACATGACCATAGCCACGATTCAGTAACATGACCATAGCCAATGATTGAGCAACATGACCATAGCCACGATTCACTAACATGACCATAGCCACGATTCAGTAACATGAACCATAGCCACGATTCAGTAACATGACCATAGCCACGATTGAGTAACATGACCATAGCCACGGTTGGTAACATGACCATAGCCAATTATGATGACCATAGCCACGATTCAGTAACATGACCATAGCCGCATGATTCAGTAACATGACCATAGCCACGATTGAGTAACATGACCATATCCATGATTGAGTAACATGACCATAGCCACGATTCAGTAACATGACCATAGCCACGATTCAGTAACATGACCATAGCCACGATTCAGTAACATGACCATAGCCACGATTCACTGACATGACCATAGCCACGATTCAGTAAAATGAAAATAGCCACGATTGAGTAACATGACCATAGCCACGATTCAGTAACATGACCATAGCCACGATTCAGTAACATGACCATAGCCACGATTGAGCAACATGACCATAGCCACGATTGAGCAACATGACCATAGCCACGATTCAGTAACATGACCATAGCCACGATTCAGTAACATGAACTTAGCCATGGTTGAGTAACATGACCATAGCCAGGTTTCAGTAAAATGACCATAGCCACGATTCAGTAACATGAAAATAGCCACGATTGAGGAACATGACCATAGCCACGATTCAGTAACATGACCATAGCCGTGATTCAGTAACATGACCATAGCGCGATTCAGTAACATGACCATAGACACGATTGAGTAACATGACCATAGCCACGATTCAGCAACATGACCATAGCCACTGATTGAGCAACATGACCATATCCACGATTGAGTAACATGACCATAGCCACGATTAAGTAACATGACCATAGCCATGGTTGAGCAACATGACCATAGCCATGATTGAGTAACATGACCATAGCAATGATTGAGCAACATGACCATAGCCATGGTTGAGTAACATGACCATAGCCAGGGTTGAGCAACATGACCATAGCCACAATTGAGTAACATGACCATAGCCACGATTGAGCAACATGACCATAGCCACGGTTGAGCAACATGACCATAGCCACGATTCAGTAACATGACCATAGCCATGGTTGAGCAACATGACCATAGCCAGGTTTAAGTAACATGACCATAGCCATCGATTCAGTAACATGACCATATAGCCACGATTCAGTAACATGACCATAGCCACGATTGAGTAACATGACCATAGCCACGGTTCAGCAACATGACCATAGCCACGATTCAGTAACATGACCATAGCCACGACCATAGCCCGATTCAGTAACATGACCATAGCCATGATTGAGTAACATGACCATAGCCATGGTTGAGCAACATGACCATAGCCACGATTGAGTAACATGACCATAGCCACGATTGAGTAACATGACCATAGCCACGATTCAGTAACATGACCATAGCCACGATTCAGTAACATGACCATAGCCATGATTCAATAACATGACCATAGCCATGGTTGAGCAACATGACCATAGCCACGATTGAGTAACATGACCATAGCCACGATTCAGCAACATGACCATAGCCCAATTGAGTAACATGACCATAGCCACGATTCAATAACATGACCATAGCCACGATTCAGTAACATGACCATAGCCATGATTCACTAACATGACCATAGCCACGATTGAGTAACATGACCATAACCAGTTTAAGTAACATGACCATAGCCACGATTGAGGGTAACATGACCATCAGTAACATGACCATAGCCACGATTGAGTAACATGACCATAGCCAGGATTCAGTAACATGACCATAGCCACGATTCAGCAACATGACCATAGCCACGCATTGAGTAACATGACCATAGCCACGATTCAGTAAGATGACCATAGCCACGTTTGAGTAACATGACCATAGCCACGATTCAGTAACATGACCATAGCCACGATTCAGTAACATGACCATAGCCACGATTCACTGACATGACCATAGCCACGGATTGAGTAACATGACCATAGCCATGATTCAGTAACATGACTATAGCCACGATTCAGTAACATGACCATAGCCATGATTCAGTAACATGACCATAGCCACGATTGAGCAACATGACCATAGCCTCGATTCAGTAACATGACCATAGCCACGATTCAGTAACATGACCATAGCCATGGTTGAGCAACATGACCATAGCCACGATTGAGTAACATGACCATAGCAACGATTGAGCAACATGACCATAGCCAGGATTCAGCAACATGACCATAGCCACGATTCAGCAACATGACCATAACATGACCACGGTTGAGCAACATGACCATAGCCACGATTGAGTAACATGACCATAGCCACGATTGAGCAACATGACCATATCCACTATTCTGTAACATGACCATAGCCACGATTCAGTAACATGACCATAGCCACAATTCAATAACATGACCATAGCCACGATTGAGCAAAATGACCATAGCCACGATTCAGTAACATGACCATAGCCACGATTCAGTAAGATGACCATAGCCACGTTTGAGTAACATGATCATAGCCACGATTCAGTAACATGACCATAGCCATGATTCAGTAACATGACCATAGCCGCGATTCAGTAACATGACCATAGCCACGATTGAGTAACATGACCATAGCCACTGTTGAGTAACATGACCATAGCCACGGTTGAGTAACATGACAACAGCAACGATTGAGTAACATGACCATAGCCATGGTTCAGTAACATGACCATAGACACGGTTGAGCAACATGACCATAGCCACGATTGAGTAACATGACCATAAGCCACGATTCAGTAAGATGACCATAGCCACGGTTGACTAACATGACCATAGCCATTCATTCAATAACATGACCATAGCCACGATTCACTGACATGACCATATGACCATAGCCACGAATCACTGACATGACCATAGCCTCGATTCAGTAACATGACCATAGCCACGGTTGAGTAACATGACCATAGCCACGATTGAGGACCATGACCATAGCCACGATTCAGTAACGTGACCATAGCCACGATTCAGTAACGTGACCATAGCCACTATTGAGTAACATGACCATAGCCATGGTTGAGTAACATGACTATAACCAGGTTTAAATAACATGACCATAGCAGCGAATCAGTAACATGACCATTGCCACGATTGAGTAACATGACCATAGCCACGATTCACTGACATGACCATAGCCACGATTCAGTAAAATGAAAATAGCCACGATTCAGTAACATGACCATAGCCACGATTCACTGACATGACCATAGCCACGATTCAGTAAAATGAAAATAGCCACGATTGAGCAACATGACCATAGCCACGATTGAGCAACATGACCATAGCCACGATTCAGTAACATGACCATAGCCACGATTCAGTAACATGAACTTAGCCATGGTTGAGTAACATGACCATAGCCAGGTTTCAGTAAAATGACAATAGCCACGATTCAGTAACATGAAAATAGCCACGATTGAGCAACATGACCACAGCCACGATTCACTGACATGACCATAGCCGTGATTCAGTAACATGACCATAGCCACGATTCAGTAACATGACCATAGACATGATTGAGTAACATGACCATAGCCACGGTTCAGCAACATGACCATAGCCACGATTGAGCAACATGACCATAGCCTCGATTCAGTAACATGACCATAGCCACGATTAAGTAACATGACCATAGCCATGGTTGAGCAACATAACCATAGCCATGATTGAGTAACATGACCACAGCAATGATTGAGCAACATGACCATAGCCAGGGTTGAGCAACATGACCATAGCCAGGGTTGAGCAACATGACCATAGCCACAATTGAGTAACATGACCATAGCCACGATTGAGCAACATGACCATAGCCACGGTTGAGCAACATGACCATAGTGACGATTAAGTAACATGACCATAGCCATGGTTGAGCAACATGACCATAGCCAGGTTTAAGTAACATGACCATAGCATCGATTCAGTAACATGACCATAGACACGATTGAGTAACATGACCATAGCCACGATTCAGTAACATGACCATAGCCACGTTTGAGTAACATGACCATAGCCACGATTCAGTAACATGACCATAGACATGACCATGATTCAGTAACATGACCATAGCCACGATTCAGTAACATGACCATAGCCACGGATTGAGTAACATGACCATAGCCACGATTGAGTAACATGACCATAGCCACGATTGAGTAACATGACCATAGCCACGATTGAGCAACATGACCATAGCCGCATGGTTCAGTAACATGACCATAGCCACGATTGAGCAACATGACCATAGGGTTGAGCAACATGATTGAGTAACATGACCATATCCACGATTCAGTAACATGACCATAGCCACGGTTGAGTAACATGACCATAGCCACGATTGAATAACATACCATAGCCACGATTCAGTAACATGACCATAGCCACGGTTGAGCAATTCACAGGTTTACGACATGACCATAGCCACGATTCAGTAACATGACCATAGCCATGATTGAGTAACATGACCATAGCCAGGATTGAGTAACATGACCATAGCCACGATTCAGTAACATGACCATAGCCACGATTCAGTAACATGACCATAGCCACGATTCACTAACATGACCATAGCCACGATTCAGTAAACATGAAATAGCCACGATTCAGTAACATGACCATAGCCACGATTCAGTAACATGACCATAGCCACGATTCAGTAAAATGAAAATAGCCACGATTGAGCAACATGACCATAGCCACGATTGAGCAACATGACCATAGCCACGATTCAGTAACATGACCATAGCCCATGATTCAGTAACATGACCATAGCCATGGATTGAGTAACATGACCATAGCCAGATTCAGCAACATGACCATAGCCACGATTCAGTAACATGACCATAGCCACGATTCAGTAACATGACCATAGCCACGATTGAGCAACATGACCATAGCCACGATTGAGTAACATGACCATAGCCGTGATTCAGTAACATGACCATAGCCGCGATTCAGTAACATGACCATAGCCATGATTGAGTAACATGACCATAGCCCATTGAGTAACATGACCATAGCCACGATTCAGCAACATGACCATAGCCACGATTGAGCAACATGACCATAGACCGATTCATAATGACCATAGCCACGATTCAGTAACATGACCATAGCCATGGTTGAGCAACATGACCATAGCCACGATTGAGTAACATGACCATAGCCACGATTGAGCAACATGACCATAGCCACGATTCAGTAACATGACCATAGCCACGATTCAGCAACATGACCATAGCCACGATTCAATAACATGACCATAGCCACGATTGAGTAACATGACCATAGCCACGATTGAGTAACATGACCATAGCCACGATTGAGCAACATGACCATAGCCACGGTTGAGCAACATGACCATAGTGACGATTAAGTAACATGACCATAGCCATGATTGAGCAACATGACCATAGCCAGGATTAAGTAACATGACCATAGCATCGATTCAGTAACATGACCATAGCCACGATTCAGTAACATGACCATAGCAATGATTGAGCAACATGACCATAGCCACGATTCACTGACATGACCATAGCCACAATTCAGTAACATGACCATAGCCACGATTCAGTAACATGACCATAGCCACGATTGAGTAACATTACCATAGCCACGGTTCAGCAACATGACCATAGCCACGATTCAATAACATGACCATAGCCGCGATTCAGTAACATGACCATAGCTACGATTTAGTAACATGACCATATCCATGGTTGAGCAACATGACCATAGCCACGATTGAGTAACATGACCATAGCCACGATTGAGCAACATGACCATAGCCACGATTCAGTAACATGACCATAGCCACGATTCAGTAACATGACCATAGCCACGATTCAGTAACATGACCATAGCCACGGTTGAGCAAAATGACCATAGCCACGATTGAGTAACATGACCATAGCCACGATTCAGTAAGATGACCATAGTAACGTTTGAGTAACATGACCATAGCCACGATTCAGTAACATGACCATAGCCACGATTCAGTAAAATGACCATAGCCATGATACACTAACATGACCATAGCCACGGTTGAGTAACATGACCATAGCCAGGTTTGAGTAACATGACCATAGCCACGGATTCAGTAACATGACCATAGCCACGATTGAGTAACATGACCATAGCCAGGTTTGAGTAACATGACCATAGCCATGATTCAGTAACATGACCATAGCCACGATTGAGTAACATGACCATAGCAACGATTCAGTAACATGACCATAGCCACGATTCAGTAACATGACCATAGCCACGATTGAGGTAACATGACCATAGCCACGATTCAGTAACATGACCATAGCCACGATTGAGTAACATGACCATAGCCAACGATTCAATAACATGACCATAGCCACGATTCAGTAACATGACCATAGCCACGATTGAGCAACATGACCATAGACACGATTGAGTAACATGACCATAGCCATGATTCAATAACATGACCATAGCCACGATTCAGTAACATGACCATAGCCACGATTCAGTAACATGACCATAGCCACGATTGAGTAACATGACCATAGCCACGATTCAGTAACATGACCATAGCCACGATTCAGTAACATGACCATAGCCATGATTGAGCAACATGACCATAGCCACGATTCAGCAACACCATACCATAGCCACGATTGAGTAACATGACCATAGCCACGATTGAGTAACATGACCATAGCCACGATTCAGTAACATGACCATAGCCACGATTCAGTAACATGACCATAGCCACGATTGAGCAACATGACCATAGCCGATTGAGCAACATGACCATTGAGCAACATGACCATAGCCACGATTGAGTAACATGACCATAGCCACGATTGAGCAACATGACCATATCCATTATTCAGTAACATGACCATAGCCACGATTCAGTAACATGACCATAGCCACGATTCAGTAACATGACCATAGCCACGATTGAGTAACATGACCATAGCCACGATTGAGTAACATGACCATAGCCCACGATTCAGATTAACATGACCATAGCCATAACATTGAGTAACATGACCATAGCCACGATTCAGTAACATGACCATAGGCACGATTCAGTAACATGACCATAGCCACGATTCAGTAACATGACCATAGCAACGATTCAGCGACATGACCATAGCCACGATTCACTGACATGACCATAGCCACGATTCAGTAACATGACCATAGCCACGATTGAGTAACATGACCATAGCCACTTTTTGAGTAACATGACCATAGCCACGGTTGAGTAACATGACCATAGCAACGATTGAGTAACATGACCATAGCCATGATTCAGTAACATGACCATAGCCACGGTTGAGTAACATGACCATAGCCACGATTCAGTAACATGACCATAGCCACGATTCAGTAACATGACCATAGCCACGATTCACTAACATGACCATAGCCACGATTCAGTAACATGACCATAGCCACGATTGAGTAACATGACCATAGCCACGATTGAGTAACATGACCATAGCCACGATTCAGTAACATGACCATAGCCACGATTCAGTAACATGACCATAGCCATGGATTGAGATTAACATGACCATAGCCACGATTGAGTAACATGACCATAGCCACGATTGAGTAACATGACCATAGCCAGTGATTGAGTAACATGACCATAGCCACGATTCAGATTAACATGACCATAGCCAGGATTCAGTAACATGACCATAGCCACGATTCAGTAACATGACCATAGCCACGATTGAGTAACATGACCATAGCCAGGTTTCAGTAACATGACCATAGCATGATTGAGCAACATGACCATAGCGACGATTCACAACATGACCATAGCCACGATTCAGTAACATGACCATAGCCACGATTCAGTAACATGACCATAGCCACGATTCAGTAACATGACCATAGCCACGATTCAGTAACATGACCATAGCCACGATTGAGCAACATGACCATAGCCACGATTGAGCAACATGACCATAGCCACGATTCAGTAACATGACCATAGCCACGATTCAGTAACATGACCATAGCCATGATTGAGTAACATGACCATAGCCAGGTTTCAGTAAACCATGACCATAGCCACCATAGGCGATTCATTCAGACCAACATGACCATAGCCACGATTGAGCAACATGACCATAGCCACGATTCACTAACATGACCCGCGATTCAGTACGATTCAGTAACATGACCATAGCCACGATTCAGTAACATGACCATAGCCATGATTCAGTAACATGACCATAGCCACGATTCAGCAACATGACCATAGCCACGATTGAGTAACATGACCATAGCCACGATTCAGTAACATGACCATAGCCACGATTGAGTAACATGACCATAGCCATGGTTGAGTAACATGACCATAGCCACGATTCAGTAACATGACCATAGCCAGTAACATGACCATTGAGTAACATGACCATAGCCACGATTGAGCAACATGACCATAGCCACGATTCAGTAACATGACCATTGACATGGTTGAGCAACATGACCATAGCCACGATTGAGCAACATGACCATAGCCACGATTGAGCAACATGACCATAGCCACGATTCAGTAACATGACCATAGCCATGATTGAGCAACATGACCATAGACCATACGATTCAGTAACATGACCATAGCCACGATTCAGTAACATGACCATAGCCACGATTGAGTAACATGACCATAGCCACGATTCAGTAACATGACCATAGCCACGGTTCAGTAACATGACCATAGCCATGATTGAGTAACATGACCATAGCCACGATTCAGTAACATGACCATAGCCACGATTCAGTAACATGACCATAGCCACGATTGAGCAACATGACCATAGCCACGATTCAGTAACATGACCATAGCCATGACCATTGAGCAACATGACCATAGCCACGATTGAGTAACATGACCATAGCCACGATTCAGTAACATGACCATAGCCACAATTCAGTAACATGACCATAGCCACGATTCAGTAACATGACCATAGCCACGATTCAGTAACATGACCATAGCCACATAGCCACGGTTGAGTAACATGACCATAGCCACGATTGAGCAACATGACCATAGCCACGATTCAGTAACATGACCATAGCCACGATTGAGCAACATGACCATAGCCACGATTGAGTAACATGACCATAGCCACGATTCAGTAACATGACCATAGCCATGATTGAGTAACATGACCAGCCAGCCAGTAACATGACCATTGATTCAGTAACATGACCATAGCCACGATTGAGTAACATGACCATAGCCACGATTCAGTAACATGACCATAGCCACGATTCAGTAACATGACCATAGCCACGATTGAGTAACATGACCATAGCCACGATTCAGTAACATGACCATAGCCCGATTCAGTAACATGACCATAGCCATTATTCAGTAACATGACCATAGCCACGATTCAGTAACATGACCATAGCCACGATTCAGCAACATGACCATAGCCACGATTGAGTAACATGACCATAGCCACGATTCAGTAACATGACCATAGACCATAGCCATAGCCATGGATTGAGTAACATGACCATAGCCACGATTGAGCAACATGACCATAGCCACGATTCAGTAACATGACCATAGCCACGATTGAGCAACATGACCATAGCCATGATTCAGTAACATGACCATAGCCACGGTTTCAGTAACATGACCATAGCCACGATTCAGTAACATGACCATAGCCATGTTTGAGTAACATGACCATAGCCACGGTTCAGCAACATGACCATAGCCACGATTGAGCAACATGACCATAGCCACGATTCAGTAACATGACCATAGCCACGATTCAGTAACATGACCATAGCCATGGTTGAGTAACATGACCATAGCCACGATTCAGTAACATGACCATAGCCATGATTGAGCAACATGACCATAGCCAGGTTTGACATAACATGACCATAGACCACGATTCAGTAACATGACCATAGCCACGATTCAGTAACATGACCATAGCCATGGTTGAGTAACATGACCATAGCCAGGTTTCAGTAACATGACCATAGCCACGATTCAGTAACATGACCATAGCCATGATTGAGCAACATGACCATAGCCACGATTCACTAACATGACCATAGCCGTGATTCAGTAACATGACCATAGCCAGCGATTCAGTAACATGACCATAGACATGATTGAGTAACATGACCATAGCCACGGTTCAGCAACATGACCATAGCCATGATTGAGCAACATGACCATAGCCACGATTCAGTAACATGACCATAGCCACGATTCAGTAACATGACCATAGCCATGATTGAGCAACATGACCATAGCCATGATTGAGTAACATGACCATAGCTAATGATTCAGTAACATGACCATAGCCACGATTCAGTAACATGACCATAGCCAGGATTGAGCAACATGACCATAGCCACAATTCAGTAACATGACCATAGCCACGATTCAGTAACATGACCATAGCCACGATTGAGCAACATGACCATAGCCAGTGACGATTCAGTAACATGACCATAGCCATGGATTGAGCAACATGACCATAGCCAGGTTTAAGTAACATGACCATAGCATCGATTCAGTAACATGACCATAGCCACGATTCAGTAACATGACCATAGCCAGGATTCAGTAAAATAACCATAGCCTCGATTCAGTAACATGACCATAGCCACGATTCAGTAACATGACCATAGCAATGATTGAGCAACATGACCATATCCACGATTCAATAACATGACCATAGCCATGATTGAGTAACATGACCATAGCCACGATTCAGCAACATGACCATAGCCACGATTGAGTAACATGACCATAGCCACGGTTCAGCAACATGACCATAGCCACGATTCAGTAACATGACCATAGCCGCGATTCAGTAACATGACCATAGCCACGATTGAGTAACATGACCATAGCCAAGGTTGAGCAACATGACCATAGCCACGATTGAGTAACATGACCATAGCCACGATTGAGCAACATGACCATAGCCACGATTCAGTAACATGACCATAGCCACGATTCAGTAACATGACCATAGCCACGATTCAGTAACATGACCATAGCCACGATTGAGCAAACATGACCATAGCCACGATTGAGTAACATGACCATAGCCACGATTCAGTAACATGACCATAGCCACGATTGAGTAACATGACCATAGCCACGATTCAGTAACATGACCATAGCTACGATTCAGTAAAATGACCATAGCCACAATTCAGTAACATGACCATAGCCACGGTTCAGTAACATAACATGACCATAGCCACGATTGAGTAACATGACCATAGCCATGGATTCAGTAACATGACCATAGCCACGATTGAGCAACATGACCATAGCCACGATTGAGTAACATGACCATAGCCACGATTCAGTAACATGACCATAGCCACGGATTGAGTAACATGACCATAGCCACGATTCAGTAACATGACCATAGCCACGATTCAGCAACATGACCATAGCCACGATCCAGTAACATGACCATAGCCACAATTCAGTAACATGAGCCACATGATTCACTAACATGACCATAGCCACGATTCAGTAACATGACCATAGCCATGATTCAGTAACATGACCATACCATACCATACGATTCAGCAACATGACCATAGCCACAATTCAGTAAACATGACCATAGCCACGGTTCAGTAACATGACCATAGCCACGATTGAGTAACATGACCATAGCCACGATTCAATAACATGACCATAGCCACGGTTGAGTAACATGACCATAGCCATGATTAAATAACATGACCATAGCCACGATTCAGTAACATGACCATAGCCACAATTAACATGACCATAGACATGACCATAGCCATAGCGATTCAGTAACATGACCATAGCCACGATTCAGTAAACATGACCATAGCCACGATTCAGTAACATGACCATAGCCATGGTTTCAGTAACATGACCATAGCCACGATTCAGTAACATGACCATAGCCACGATTCAGTAACATGACCATAGCCACGATTGAGTAACATGACCATAGCCACGATTCACTAACATGACCATAGCCACGATTGAGTAACATGAAAATAGCCACGATTGAGCAACATGACCATAGCCACGATTCAGCAACATGACCATAGCCACGATTCAGTAACATGACCATAGCCACGATTCAGTAACATGACCATAGCCACGGTTGACTAACATGACCATAGCCACGATTCAATAACATGACCATAGCCACGATTCACTGACATGACCATAGCCACGAATCACTGACATGACCATAGCCGCGATTCAGTAACATGACCATAGCCACGGTTGAGTAACATGACCATAGCCACGATTGAGGACCATGACCATAGCCACGATTCAGTAACATGACCATAGCCACGATTCAGTAACATGACCATAGCCACTATTGAGTAACATGACCATAGCCATGGTTGAGTAACATGACTATAACCAGGTTTAAATAACATGACCATAGCAGCGAATCAGTAACATGACCATTGCCACGATTGAGTAACATGACCATAGCCAGGTTTCAGTAACATGACCATAGCCGTGATTCAGTAACATGACCAAATCCACGATTGAGTAACATGACCATAGCCACGATTCAATAACATGACCATAGCCACGATTCAGTAACATGACCATAGCGACGATTCACTGACATGACCATAGCCACGATTCAGTAAAATGAAAATAGCCACGATTCAGTAACATGACCATAGCCACGATTCACTGACATGACCATAGCCACGATTCAGTAAAATGAAAATAGCCACGATTGAGCAACATGACCATAGCCACGATTGAGCAACATGACCATAGCCACGATTCAGTAACGTGACCATAGCCACGATTCAGTAACATGAACATAGCCATGGTTGAGTAACATGACCATAGCCAGGTTTCAGTAAAATGACAATAGCCACGATTCAGTAACATGAAAATAGCCACGATTGAGCAACATGACCACAGCCACGATTCACTGACATGACCATAGCCGTGATTCAGTAACATGACCATAGCCGCGATTCAGTAACATGACCATAGACATGATTGAGTAACATGACCATAGCCACGGTTCAGCAACATGACCATAGCCAAGATTGAGCAACATGACCATAGCCTCGATTAACATGACCAGTAACATGACCATAGCCACGATTAAGTAACATGACCATAGCCAGGATTGAGCAACATGACCATAGCCACAATTGAGTAACATGACCATAGCCACGATTGAGCAACATGACCATAGCCACGGTTGAGCAACATGACCATAGTGACGATTAAGTAACATGACCATAGCCATGGTTGAGCAACATGACAATAGCCAGGTTTAAGTAACATGACCATAGCATCGATTCAGTAACATGACCATAGCCACGATTCAGTAACATGACCATAGCAATGATTGAGCAACATGACCATAGCCACGATTCACTGACATGACCATAGCCGCAATTCAGTAACATGAACATAGCCGCGATTCAGTAACATGACCATAGCCACGATTGAGTAACATTACCATAGCCACGGTTCAGCAACATGACCATAGCCACGATTCAATAACATGACCATAGCCGCGATTCAGTAACATGACCATAGCTACGATTTAGTAACATGACCATATCCATGGTTGAGCAACATCGACCATAGCCACGATTGAGTAACATGACCATAGCCACGATTGAGCAACATGACCATAGCCACGATTGAGCAACATGACCATAGCCACGATTCAGTAACATGACCATAGCCACGATTGAGTAACATGACCATAGCCACGATTCAATAACATGACCATAGACATGGTTGAGCAACATGACCACGATTAGCAACATGACCATAGATTGAGTAACATGACCATAGCCACGATTCAGTAACATGACCATAGCCACGATTCATGAGTAACATGACCATAGCCACGATTCAATAACATGACCATAGCCACAATTCAGAAACATGACCATAGCCACGATTGAGTAACATGACCATAGCCACGATTCAGTAACGTGACCATAGCCACGCTTTCAGTAACATGACCATAGCCACTATTGAGTAACATGACCATAGCCACGGTTGAGTAACATGACCATAGCCAGATTCTGTAACATGACCATAGCAGCGATTCAGTAACATGACCATAGCCACAGTGGAGTAACATGACCATAGCCACGATTGAGTAACATGACCATAGCTACGATTCAGTAACATGACCATAGCCACGATTCAGTAACATGAAAATAGCCACGATTGAGCAACATGACCATAGCCACGATTCACTAACATGACCATAGCCACGATTCAGTAACATGAATATAGCCACGATTCAGTAACATGACCATATCCATGATTGAGTAACATGACCATAGCCACGGTTCAGCAACATGACCATAGCCACGATTGAGCAACATGACCATAGCCTCGATTCAGTAACATGACCATAGCCACGATTAAGTAACATGACCATAGCCATGGTTGAGTAACATGACCATAGCCACGATTTAGCAACATGACCATAGCCACGATTCACTGTCATGACCATAGCCACGGTTGAGTAACATGACCATAGCCACGATTCACTGACATGACCATAGCCACGATTCAGTAAAATGAAAATAGCCACGATTGAGCAACATGACCATAGCCACGATTCAGTAACATGACCATAGCCACGATTCAGTAACATGAACTTAGCCATGGTTGAGTAACATGACCATAGCCAGGTTTCAGTAAAATGACCATAGCCACGATTCAGTAAACATGAAAAATAGCCACGATTGAGCAACATGACCATAGCCACGATTCACTGACATGACCATAGCCGTGATTCAGTAACATGACCATAGCCACGATTCAGTAACATGACCATAGACATGATTGAGTAACATGACCATAGCCACGGTTCAGCAACATGACTATAGCCACGATTGAGCAACATGACCATAGCCTCGATTCAGTAACATGACCATAGCCACGACTAAGTAACATGACCATAGCCATGGTTGAGCAACATAACCATAGCGATTGATTGAGTAACATGACCACAGCAATGATTGAGCAACATGACCATAGCCAGGGTTGAGCAACATGACCATAGCCACAATTGAGTAACATGACCATAGCCACAATTGAGCAACATGACCATAGCCACGGTTGAGCAACATGACCATAGTGACGATTAAGTAACATGACCATAGCCATGGTTGAGCAACATGACCATAGCCAGGTTTAAGTAACATGACCATAGCATCGATTCAGACCATAACATGAACATGACCATAGCGGATTGAGTAACATGACCATAGCCATGGTTTCAGTAACATGACCATAGCCTCGATTCAGTAACATGACCATAGCCACGATTCAGTAACATGACCATAGCCATGATTGAGCAACATAACCATAGCCATGATTGAGTAACATGACCATAGCAATGATTGAGCAACATGACCATAGCCAGGATTGAGCAACATGACCATAGCCACAATTGAGTAACATGACCATAGCCACGATTGAGCAACATGACCATAGCCACGGTTGAGCAACATGACCATAGCCACGATTAAGTAACATGACCATAGCCATGGTTGAGCAACATGACCATAGCCAGGTTTCAGTAACATGACCATAGCATCGATTCAGTAACATGACCATATGACACGATTCAGTAACATGACCATAGCCACGATTCAGTAAATGACCATAGCCTCGATTCAGTAACATGACCATAGCCACGATTCAGTAACATGACCATAGCAATGATTGAGCAACATGACCATAGCCACGATTCACTAACATGACCATAGCCGCAATTCAGTAACATGACCATAGCCACGATTCAATAACATGACCATAGACATGATTCAGTAACATGACCATAGCCACGATTGAGTAACATGACCATAGCCACGATTCAGTAACATGACCATAGCCACGATTGAGTAACATGACCATAGCCACGATTCAGTAACATGACCATAGCCACGATTCAGAAACATGACCATAGCCACGATTGAGTAACATGACCATAGCTACGATTCAGTAACATGACCATAGCCGTTTTGAGTAACATGACCATAGCCACGATTGAGTAACATGACCATAGCCACGGTTCAGTAACATGACCATAGCCAGGTTTCAGTAACATGACCATAGCCGCGATTCAGTAACATGACCATAGCCACGATTGAGTAACATGACCATAGCCATGATTGAGCAACATGACCATAGCCACGATTCAGTAACATGACCATAGCCACGATTCAGTAACATGACCATAGCCACGATTGAGTAACATGACCATAGCCACGATTCACTAACATGACCATAGCCACGATTCAGTAACATGACCATAGCCACGATTCAGTAACATGACCATAGCCACGATTGAGTAACATGACCATAGCCACGGTTCAGTAACATGACCATAGCCACGATTGAGCAACATGACCATAGCACGATTCAGTAACATGACCATAGCCACGATTCAGTAACATGACCATAGCCACGATTCAGTAACATGACCATAGCCACGATTCAGTAACATGACCATAGCCACGATTGAGTAACATGACCATAGCCACGATTCAGTAACATGACCATAGCCACGATTCAGTAACATGACCATAGCCACGATTCAGTAACATGACCATAGCCACGATTGAGCAACATGACCATAGCCACGATTCAGTAACATGACCATAGCCACGATTCAGTAACATGAACTTAGCCATGGTTGAGTAACATGACCATAGCCAGGTTTCAGTAAAATGACAATAGCCACGATTCAGTAACATGAAAATACCCACGATTGAGCAACATGACCATAGCCACGATTCACTGACATGACCATAGCCGTGATTCAGTAACATGACCATAGCCAGCGATTCAGTAACATGACCATAGACATGATTGAGTAACATGACCATAGCCACGGTTCAGCAACATGACTATAGCCACGATTGAGCAACATGACCATAGCCTCGATTCAGTAACATGACCATAGCCACGATTAAGTAACATGACCATAGCCATGGTTGAGCAACATAACCATAGCCATGATTGAGTAACATGACCATAGCAATGATTGAGCAACATGACCATAGCCAGGGTTGAGCAACATGACCATAGCCACGATTGAGTAACATGACCATAGCCACGATTGAGCAACATGACCATAGCCACGGTTGAGCAACATGACCATAGCCACGATTCAGTAACATGACCATAGCCATGGTTGAGCAACATGACCATAGCCAGGTTTAAGTAACATGACCATAGCATCGATTCAGTAACATGAACATTGACACGGTTGAGTAACATGACCAAAGCCAGGTTTCAGTAAAATGACCATAGCCTCGATTCAGTAACATGACCATAGCCACGATTAAGTAACATGACCATAGCCATGGTTGAGCAACATGACCATAGCCATGATTGAGTAAACATGACCACAGCAATGATTGAGCAACATGACCATAGCCAGGGTTGAGCAACATGACCATAGCCACAATTGAGTAACATGACCATAGCCACGATTGAGCAACATGACCATAGCCACGGTTGAGCAACATAGCCCTAGTGACGATTAAGTAACATGACCATAGCCATGGTTGAGCAACATGACCATAGCCAGGTTTAAGTAACATGACCATAGCATCGATTCAGTAACATGAACATTGACACGGTTGAGTAACATGACCATAGCCAGGTTTCAGTAAAATAACCATAGCCACGATTCAGTAACATGACCATAGCTGCGATTCAGTAACATGACCATAGCAATGATTGAGCAACATGACCATAGCCACGATTCACTAACATGACCATAGCCGCAATTCAGTAACATGAACATAGCCGCGATTCAGTAACATGACCATAGCCACGATTGAGTAACATTAACATAGCCACGGTTCAGCAACATGACCATAGCCACGATTCACTGTAACATGACCATAGCAGCGATTCAGTAACATGACCATAGCCACGATTTAGTAACATGACCATATCCATGGTTGAGCAACATCGACCATAGCCACGATTGAGTAACATGACCATAGCCACGATCGAGCAACATGACCATATCCACGATTCAGTAACATGACCATAGCCACGATTCAGTAACATGACCATAGCCAGACCATATGACCGATTCAATAACATGACCATAGCCACGGTTGAGCAAAATGACCATAGCCACGATTAAGTAACATGACCATAGCCGCGATTCAGTAAGATGACCATAGCCACGTTTGAGTAACATGACCATCGCCACGATTCAATAACATGACCATAGCCACGGTTGAGCAAAATGACCATAGCCATGATTAAGTAACATGAACATGACCCAGACCATATTCAAATTCAGTAACATGACCATAGCCACATTTGAGTAACATGACCATAGCCACGATTCAATAACATGACCATAGCCACGATTCAGTAAAATGACCATAGCCACGTTTCAGTAACATGACCATAGCCACGGTTGAGTAACATGACCATAGCCACGATTAAATAACATGACCATAGCCACGATTCAGTAACATGACCATAGCCACGATTGAGGAACATGACCATAGCCACGATCCAGTAACATGACCATAGCCACAATTCAGCAACATGGCCATAGCCACGATTCAGTAACATGACCATAGCCACCATTCATTGACATGACCATAGCCATTTGATTCAGTAACATGACCATAGCCGCGATTCAGTAACATGACCATAGCCACGACTGAGTAACATGACCATAGCCACTTTTGAGTAGCATGACCATAGCCACGATTGAGCAACATGACCATAGCCACGATTGAGCAACATGACCATAACCACGGTTCAGCAACATGACAACAGCAACGATTGAGTAACATGACCATAGCCACGATTCAATAACATGACCATAGCCACGGTTGAGTAACATGACCATAGCCACGATTCAATAACATAGAATAGCCACAATTCAGTAACATGACCATAGCCACGATTGACGACCATGACCATAGCTACGATTCAGTAACATCACCATAGCCACGTTTCAGTAACATGACCATAGCCACTATTGAGTAACATGACCATAGCCACGGTTGAGTAACATGACCATAGCCAGGTCTCTGTAACATGACTAGAGCCGCGATTCAGTAACATAACCATAGCCACATTGGAGTCTAATGACCATAGCCACGATTGAGCAACATGACCATAGCCACGATTCACTGACATGACCATAGCTGTGATTCAGTAACATGACCATAGCCACGATTCAGTAACATGACCATATCCATGATTGAGTAACATGACCATAGCCACGGTTCAGCAACATGACCATAGCCACGATTGAGCAACATGACCATAGCCTCGATTCAGTAACATGACCATAGCCACGATTAAGTAACATGACCATAGCCATGGTTGAGTAACATGACCATAGCCACGATTTAGCAACATGACCATAGCCATGATTCACTGTCATGACCATAGCCACGGTTGAGTAACATGACCATAGCCATGATTAAATAACATGACCATAGTCACGATTCAGTAACATGACCATAGCCACGATTGAGTAACATGACCATAGCCACTTTTGAGTAACATGACCATAGCCACGATTCAGTAACATGACCATAGACACGGTTGAGCAACATGACCATAGCCACGATTGAGTAACATGACCATAAGCCACGATTCAGTAAGATGACCATAGCCACGGTTGAGTAACATGACCATAGCCACGATTTAATAACATACCATAGCCACGATTCAGTAACATGACCATAGCCACGATTCACTGACATGACCATAGCCACGATTCAGTAAAATGAAAATAGCCACGATTGAGCAACTTGACCATAGCCACGATTGAGCAACATGACCAAAGCCACGATTCAGTAATGTGACCATAGCGACGATTCAGTAACATGAACTTAGCCATGGTTGAGTAACATGACCATAGCCAGGTTTCAGTAAAATGACAATAGCCACGATTCAGTAACATGAAAATACCCACGATTGAGCAACATGACCATAGCCACGATTCACTGACATGACCATAGCCGTGATTCAGTAACATGACCATAGCCGCGATTCAGTAACATGACCATAGACATGATTGGGTAACATGACCATAGCCACGGTTCAGCAACATGACTATAGCCACGATTGAGCAACATGACCATAGCCTCGATTCAGTAACATGACCATAACCACGACTAAGTAACATGACCATAGCCATGGTTGAGCAACATAACCATAGCCATGATTGAGTAACGACCACAGCAATGATTGAGCAACATGACCATAGCCAGGGTTGAGCAACATGACCATAGCCACAATTGAGTAACATGACCATAGCCACAATTGAGCAACATGACCATAGCCACGGTTGAGCAACATAGCCCTAGTGACGATTAAGTAACATGACCATAGCCATGGTTGAGCAACATGACCATAGCCAGGTTTAAGTAACATGACCATAGCATCGATTCAGTAACATGAACATTGACACGGTTGAGTAACATGACCATAGCCAGGTTTCAGTAAAATGACCATAGCCTCGATTCAGTAACATGACCATAGCCACGACTAAGTAACATGACCATAGCCATGGTTGAGCAACATAACCATAGCCATGATTGAGTAACGACCACAGCAATGATTGAGCAACATGACCATAGCCAGGGTTGAGCAACATGACCATAGCCACAATTGAGTAACATGACCATAGCCACGATTGAGCAACATGACCATAGCCACGGTTGAGCAACATAGCCCTAGTGACGATTAAGTAACATGACCATAGCCATGGTTGAGCAACATGACCATAGCCAGGTTTAAGTAACATGACCATAGCATCGATTCAGTAACATGAACATTGACACGGTTGAGTAACATGACCATAGCCAGGTTTCAGTAAAATAACCATAGCCTCGATTCAGTAACATGACCGTAGCCACGATTCAGTAACATGACCATAGCAATGATTGAGCAACATGACCATAGCCACGATTCACTAACATGACCATAGCCGCAATTCAGTAACATGAACATAGCCGCGATTCAGTAACATGACCATAGCCACGATTGAGTAACATTAACATAGCCACGGTTCAGCAACATGACCATAGCCACGATTCAATAACATGACCATAGCCGCGATTCAGTAACGTGACCATAGCTACGATTTAGTAACATGACCATATCCATGGTTGAGCAACATCGACCATAGCCACGATTGAGTAACATGACCATAGCCACGATCGAGCAACATGACCATATCCACGATTCAGTAACATGACCATAGCCACGATTCAGTAACATGACCATAGCCACGATTCAATAACATGACCATAGCCACGGTTGAGCAAAATGACCATAGCCACGATTAAGACCATAACATGACCATAGCTAGCGATTCAGTAAGATGACCATAGCCACGTTTGAGTAACATGACCATCGCCACGATTCAATAACATGACCATAGCCACGGTTGAGCAAAATGACCATAGCCACGATTAAGTAACATGACCATAGCCGAAATTCAGTAAGATGACCATAGCCACATTTGAGTAACATGACCATAGCCACGATTCAATAACATGCCATAGCTACGATTCAGTAAAATGACCATAGCCACAATTCACTGACATGACCATAGCCACGGTTGAGTAACATGACCATAGCCATGATTAAATAACATGACCATAGCCACGATTCAGTAACATGACCATAGTCACGATTGAGCAACATGACCATAGCCACGATTCAGTAACATGACCATAGCCACAATTCAGTAACATGGCCATAGCCACGATTCAGTAACATGACCATAGCCACCATTTGAGTAACATGACCATAGCCACGATTCAGTAACATGACCATAGCCACAATTCAGTAACATGACCATAGCCACGATTGAGTAACATGACCATAACCACTTTTGAGTAACATGACCATAGCCACGATTCAGCAACATGACCATAGCCACGATTGAGCAACATGACCATAGCCACGGTTCAGTAACATGACAACAGCAACGATTGAGTACATGACCATAGCCACGATTCAATAACATGACCATAGCCACGGTTGAGTAACATGACCATAGCCACGATTCAATAACATAGAATAGCCACAATTCAGTAACATGACCATAGCCACGATTAAGTAACATGACCATAGCCATGGTTGAGTAACATGACCATAGCCACGGTTCAGCAACATGACCATAGCCACGATTGAGCAACATGACCATAGCCTCGATTCAGTAACATGACCATAGCCACGATTAAGTAACATGACCATAGCCATGGTTGAGTAACATGACCATAGCCACGATTTAGCAACATGACCATAGCCATGATTCACTGTCATGACCATAGCCACGGTTGAGTAACATGACCATAGCCATGATTAAATAACATGACCATAGTCACGATTCAGTAACATGACCATAGTCACGACTGAGTAACATGACCATAGCCACTTTTGAGTAGCATGACCATAGCCACGATTCAGTAACATGGCCATAGACACGGTTGAGCAACATGACCATAGCCACGATTGAGTAGCACTACCATAAGCCACGATTCAGTAAGATGACCATAGCCACGGTTGAGTAACATGACCATAGCCACGATTTAATAACATACCATAGCCACGATTCAGTAATATGACAATAGCCACGATTCACTGACATGAGCATAGCCACGAATCACTGACATGACCATAGCCGCGATTCAGTAAAATGACCATAGCCGCAATTCAGTAACATGAACATAGCCGCGATTCAGTAACATGACCATTGCCATGATTGAGTAACATGAACATAGCCACGGTTCAGCAGCATGACCATAGCCACGATTCAATAACATGACCATAGCCGCTATTCAATAACATGACCATAGCCACGGTTGAGCAAAATGACCATAGCCACGATTGAGTAACATGACCATAGCCGCGATTCAGTAAGATGACCATAGCCACGTTTGAGTAAGATGACCATAGCCACGATTCAATAACATACCATAGCTACGATTCAGTAAAATGACCATAGCCACGATTCACTGACATGACCATAGCCACGGTTGAGTAACATGACCATAGCCATGATTAAATAACTTGACCGTAGCCACGATTCAGTAACATGACCATAGTCACGATTGAGGTACATTACCATAGCCACAATTCAGTAACATGATCTCACAAAGACGGCCGGAGTGGGTGGCGTCAGACCAGATCCAGGAAATAAACAACAGAGACTTGGAGTTTTGGTGAAGCTGAGCGTGTGATCGCGCTCAGCATTTAATAATTAACAGACCAGAAAATAAAAAGGGTTGAACACAAAACAGGACACGGCACTTCACGCCAAAATAAAGAGACAAACAAAACAGACTACACAGACAAACACGGTGAGCTTCTATTCTTCACAATTACCTCCGTCTCCAATCCAGTTCTCCACTCACCGAACACACAACCCCGAGTGAATGAAAATGTGTCTATATATACTGTTGTGCTGGGATTCAATTACCAATTAATTATTCACTTGAATCCCAGCACGTGAATTCATTACATGCAACCCGTGCTCACATATTACATTTAACCAGCACGTGAAGTGATTTGACCCTCCTCGTGCCTAAATACAAATCTACATTTTTAAATACGTACGTGAAACACAGACCCGTTTATATCCGTGTACCAATCTCTATACACCAACATTAACACACGCAACATACAGCACTTAACACACATGCACACAGGACCGGGGCGCATTGCCAACATGACCCCCCACGGCGCTTTAACATGGACCATAGCCACGATTCCCCATGAAAACCCAGCAGTCCAGGACCAAAGTCACGGCTGGGAAGGGACCATAGCCACTTTTCAGTGGGCCCATGGATGGCTATGCAACAGCAGCCCCTGCCGGTAGTGGCATATGACAGCATGCTGGTCCATCCTGCAGTGAAATTGCTGCGGGGATGCTGGACCATGACCCACGATTTTCTTCGTAATGAGTAGCTCCCTTTTGGGGCTCCGACCATAGCCACGATTCTTCTAACAAACCATAGCCAAGCTGCAGTGGGAGCATGACCAGAGCCCCGATTCCGTAACATGACCACTAGCTGCAGATTGAGGTCTCATGACCATCCCCCACCTTCTTCGTGGCGGCAGCTCCCCTTGATTGGGGTTCTGGCCACAGTACGATTCAGTATGCGGACCATAGCTGGCAGCCCCAAGTAACATGCGGAGCTGGCTGGCAACCCCAGGTGATGACCGGCGGATTGGCAACATGACCGATGCGGGCGATTCAGCAACATGACCATAGTGACGATTGAGCCCCATGATGCAGAGCGACAGGCAACATGACCGATGCCAGACAGGCATCCATGGCTGGCGTAAAATGACCATCCTTGGGCGAAGCGTAACATGACCATAGCCACGAGCAACTGTCATGACCATAGCGGCGAGGCAGGGAACAGGACTTAGCTGGGGTGCAGGTGTTAGCCTCTTCTCGACCTCTGACCATAGCGGTTCAGGAACATGCTTCCCTCAGCAGCCTATGCAAGGGCTGCTGAGGACCGCCAGCATCTAGTCCTGGTCCTTCTGGTGCAAGATGACCATCCTCTCCCCTGATGGTGATGGAGGCAGAGGCACCATCCGCTCCTTCAGTAACGTGATGGTGGGGAAAGTGATACCAGCAGGCATTCATCCTCTGCTGGTGGGGAAGATGACCACCAGCAGGTATTCATCCTCTGCTGGTGGGAATTGATACCAGCAGGTATTCATCCTCATGCTGGTGGACAGGGACCCAGCAGGCATTCACCCTCTGCTGGTGGACAGGGACCCAGCCAGGCATTCACCCTCTGCTGGTGGACAGGGGACCATAGCAGGCATTCACCCTCTGCTGGTGGACAGGGACCCAGCAAGGCATTCACCATCTGCTGGTGGACATGGCGGAGGCAAGGCAGCTCCTGCTGCTCTGCTCCTGCCGGTGGAGGTAACGGAGGCAGAGGCAGCTCCTGCTGCTCTGCTCCTGCCGGTGGAGCAACGGAGGCAGAGGCAGCCTGCTGCTCTGAGTAACATGACCATAGGTGGAGGAAGCAGATGGCAGCTCCTGCTCCTCTGCTCCTGGCGGTGGTGGAGGCAGAGGCAGCTCCTGCTGCTGCTCCTGATTGAAGGTGATAGGAAGCAGAGGCAGTAACCTGCTCCTCTGCTCCTGGCGGTGACCATAGGCACTTTTGAATAGCATGACCTGCTCTGCTGAGTAACAGACAAGCGGTGGAGGTGGGAGCAGCGTTCAGTCTCCTGGACATGGAGGTGGGACCAGCGTGTATTGTCTCCCGACGATGGAGGTGGGAGCAACATGTAGTCTCCCACGTTGCAGGGGACTGGTGTGGCTCTGCCTCTCTTGCAATAACTGGTGGCTCTGCCGATTCTTGCAGGGGACCATAGCTCTGCCTCTCTTGCAGGGGACTGTGGTGGAGGCAGTAACGATGGGGCAGATGCTGGCCACTCAGAGGGAGGCTGTGGCAACATGCATGGCTCTATTCTGCTGTGGCGGCTGGGCTGGTGTGTGCCGATTCTCCCTTCAGCAGCATAAATAGAGCTGCTGGGGACACCAGCATCCCTGCCCTTCTCCCCCCAGAAAAATTCAGGGGTTGAGCCTGTAACTCCTCCCCTTCTGGCTCTTGACCGGCAGCAGCAGGTGAACCAACAGGCATGCCTTCCTCTGCTGGTGGACACTGAGACAGCAGGCCTTGTTCTCTGCTGGTGTAGATGGGGACAGCAGGCATTGTTCTTCTGCTGGTGGAGGTGGAACCAGCAGGCATTTTCCTCTGCTGGCAGCTTGGGTCCCTGGGGCTGTGGAAGCCCCGACTTCCCTCTCTTCAGGCTTTCAGTAACACCGACTAGCCACGATTGATGACCATGACTGTGGATGCACGGGCTCCCCCCCGTGACCATAGGCACTTTCGGGCTCCTCCCAGTCAGTCAGGGACGTTCGGACTCCTCCCACTCATAGTAGGACGTTCGGCTCCTCCCACTCAGGCGTAGGGCGTTCAGGCTCCTAACCATAGGGCTGTGGACGCTCAGGCTCCTCCTGCTTGGGCTGTGGACGCTCAGGCCCTCCTCATAATTCAGCGGAAGGACAATTGGCGAACAGATGATCCTGAGTCGCAGAGGAGGCACCAGCGTTGGCTTGTTAAATCGCCGTGGATGTCTGGCCCATAGGCCATAGCCTCCTCCTCCCTGTCCTTTGTCCTTTTTAATCAATTTTTTTTTCCCAAAAATGCGGTTCCTGCTCTGGCCTGAGTCCTGAATTGTCGTCCTGGTTCTGACACCACATGTCATAAAAAGACGGACCATAGGGTGGCGTCAGACCAGATCCAGGAAATAAACAACAGAGACTTAGTTTTGGTGAAGCTGAGCACGTGATCGCGCTCAGCATTTAATAAGTAACAGACCAGAAAATAAAAAGGGTTGAGCATAAAACAGGACACGGCACTTCACGCCAAAATAAAGAGACAAACAAAACAGACTACACAGACAAACACGATGAGCTTCTATTCTTCACAATTACCTCCGTCTCAGCCCCGTTCTCCACTCATGAACACACAACCCCGAGTGAATGAAAACATGTCTATATATACTGTTGTGCAAGTGACATGACCATTCAATTACCAATTAATTATTCACATTGAATCCCATAGCGTGAATTCAGCAACATGACAACCCGTGCTCACATATTACATTTAACCATAGCCGTGAATTGATTTGTGACCCTCCTCGTGCCTAAATACCAAATCTACATTTTTAAATACACGTGAAACACAGACCCGTTTATATCATGTACCAATCTCTATACACCAACATTAACACACGCAACATACAGCACTTAACACACACATGCACACAAATAGGCGGGGTGCATTGCCAACATGACCATAGCCACAATTCAGCAACATGGCCATAGCCACGTAACATGACCATAGCCACGATTCACTGACATGACCATAGCCGCAATTCAGTAACATGACCATAGCCACGACTGAGTAAGATGACCATAGCCACTTTTGAGTAGCATGACCATAGCTACGATTGAGCAACATGACCATAGCCACGATTGAGCAATATGACCATTGACACGGTTGAGCAACATGACCATAGCCACAACTGAGTAACAGGACCATAAGCCACGATTCAGTAACATGACCATAGCCACGGTTGAGTAACATGACCATAGCCACGATTCAATAACAAACCATAGCCACAATTCAGTAACATGACCATAGCCACGATTCACTGACATGACCATAGCCAAGATTGACTACCATGACCATAGGTACGATTCAGTAACGTGACCATAGCCAAGATTGACTACCATGACCATAGGTACGATTCAGTAACGTGACCATAGCCACGTTTCAGTAACATGAATATAGCCACGATTCAGTAACATGACCATATCCATGATTGAGTAACATGACCATAGCCACGGTTCAGCAACATGACCATAGCCACGATTGAGCAACATGACCATAGCCTCGATTCAGTAACATGACCATAGCCACGATTAAGTAACATGACCATAGCCATGGCTGAGAAACATGACCACAGCCACGATTTTGCAACATGACCATAGCCACGATTCACTGTCATGACCATAGCCACGGTTGAGTAACATGACCTTAGCCATGATTGAGGTATATGACCATAGCCACAATTCAGTAACATGACCATAGCCGCGATTCAGGAACATGACCATAGCCACGACTGAGTAACATGACCATAGACCATGATTCAGTAGCATGACCATAGCTACGATTGAGCAATATGACCATAGCCACGATTGAGCAACATGACCATAGCCTCGATTCAGTAACATGACCATAGCCACAATTCAGTAACATGACCATAGCCACGATTCACTGACATGACCATAGCCACGGTTGAGTAAGATGACCATAGCCATGACTAAATATCATGACCATAGCCACGATTCACTGACATGACCATAGCCACGATTGAGCAACATGACCATAGCCTCGATTCAGTAACATGACCATAGCCACGATTAAGTAACATGACCATAGCCATGGTTGAGCAACATGACCATAGCCACGATTGAGTAACGACCATAGCCACAGTTGAGCAACATGACCATAGCCACTATTGAGTAACATGAAAATACCCACGATTGAGCAACATGACCATATCCACTATTCTGTAACATGACCATAGCCACGACTCAGCGACATGACCTTAGACACGATTCAATAACATGACCATAGCCACGGTTGAGCAAAACGACCTCAGCCACGATTGAGTAACATGACCATAGCCACGATTCAGTAAGATGACCATAGCCTCAATTCAGTAACATGACCATAGCCAGCGATTCAGAGTAACATGACCATAGCCATGATTCACTGACATCACCATCCCATGATTCAGTAACATGACCATAGCCACGACTGAGTAACATGACCATAGCCACTTTTGAATAGCATGACCATAGCCACGGTTGAGTAACATGACAACAGCAACGATTGAGTAACATGACCAAAGCCACGGTTCAGTAACATGACCATAGACACGGTTGAGCAACATGACCATAGCCACGATTGAGTAACATGGCCATAAGCCACGATTCATTAAGATGACCATAGCCACGGTTGACTAACATGACCATAGCCACGATTCAATAACATACCATAGCCACGATTCACTGACATGACCATAGCCGCAATTCAGTAACATGACCATAGCCACGATTCAGTAACATGACCATAGCCACGATTGAGTAACATGACCATAGCCACGGTTCAGCAACATGACCATAGCCACGATTCAGTAACATGACCATAGCCGCGATTCAGTAACATGACCATAGCCACGATTCAGTAACATGACCATAGCCATGGTTGAGCAACATGACCATAGCCACGATTGAGTAACATGACCATAGCCACGATTCGAGCAACATGACCATATCCACGATTCAGTAACATGATCATAGCCACGATTCAGTAACATGACCATAGCCACGATTCACTAACATGACCATAGCCACGGTTGAGCAAAATAACCATAGCCACTATTGAGTAACATGACCATAGCCACGATTCAGTAAGATGACCATAGCCACATTTGAGTAACATGACCATAGCCACGATTCAATAACATGACAATAGCCACAATTCAGTAACATGACCATAGCCCGCGATTGACCGAACGATTGACCATAGACCATACGATTCAGTAACATGACCATAGCCACGTTTTCAGTAACATGACCATAGCCACTATTGAGTAACATGACCATAGCCACGGTTGAGTAACATGACCATAGCCAGGTTCTGTAACATGACCAAAGCCCGCGATTCAGTAACATAACCATAGCCACAGTGGAGTAACATGACCATAGCCACGATTGACGACCATGACCATAGCTACGATTCAGTAACGTGACCATAGCCACGATTCAGTAACATGAAAATAGCCACGATTGAGCAACATGACCATAGCCACGATTCACTGACATGTCCATAGCCGTGATTCAGTAACATGAATATAGCCACGATTCAGTAACATGACCATATCCATGATTGAGTAACATGACCATAGCCACGGTTCAGCAACATGACCATAGCCACGATTGAGCAACATGACCATAGCCACGATTCAGTAACATGACCATAGCCACGATTCAGATGACCATAGCCACGATTGAGTAACATGACCATAGCCATGGTTGAGTAACATGACCATAGCCACGTTTTCAGTAACATGACCATAGACCATAACATGACCATGACATTGTAACATGACCATAGCCACGATTCAGTAACAACCATGACCATAACATGACCATAGTCGGATTGAGTAACATGACCATAGCCACGACGAGTAACATGACCATAGCCACTTTTCAGGCATGACCATAGCTACGATGGAGCAACATGACCATAGCCACGATTGAGTAACATGACCATGACGGTTGAGCAACATGACAATAGCAACGATTCAGTAACAATAACCGCGATTCAATAACATGACCATAGCCATGGTTCAGCAACATGACCATAGCCACGATTGAGTAACAGGACCAGCCACGATTCAGTAAGATGACCATAGCCGCGATTGACCATAGCCACGATTCCATGACCATAGCCACAATTCAGTAACATGACCATAGCCACGATTGAACATGACCATAGCCCGATTCAGGTTCACGTTTCAGTAACATGACCATAGCCACTATTGAGTAACATGACCATAGCCATAGAGTAACATGACCATAGCCATCAGTAACATGACCAGAGCCACGATTGAGTAACATGACCATAGCCAGGTTTAACATGACCATAACGATTGACCACGATTCATAACATGACCGTGATTCAGTAACATGACCATAGCCACGATTCAGTAACATGACCATAGCCATGATTGAGTAACATGACCATAGCCACGATTGAGCAACATGACCATGACCATATTCATGACCATAGATTGAGTAACATGACCATAGCCAGGATTCAGTGACATGACCAGTAACATGAACATTGGACGTTTGAGTAACATGACCATAGCCAGGTTTCAGTAACATGACCATAGCCCGCGATTCAAGTAACATGACCATAGCTACGATTCCATAAAATAACCATATCCACGATTCACTGACATGACCATAGCCACGGTTGAGTTAGATGACCATAGCCATGACTAAATAACATGACCATAGCCACGATTCACTGACATGACCATAGCCATGATTCAGTAACATGACCATAGCCACGATTGAGCAACATGACCATAGCCCGCGATTGAGTAACATGACCATAGCTACGATTGAGCAACATGACCATAGCCAGGGTTGAGCAACATGACCATAGCCACGATTGAGACCAAATGACCATAGCCATGAAAATGACCCACGATTGAGCAACATGACCATATCCACCTATTCTAACCATAACGATTGAGTAACATGACCATAGCCACGATTCAGTAAGATGACCATAGACCTTGAGTAACATTCAGCCACATGACCCACGGTTTAGTAAAATGACCATAGCCACAATTTGAGTAACATGACCATAGCCACGATTGAGTAACATGACCATAGCCACGATTCAGTAAGATGACCATAGCCACGATTCAGTAACATGACCATAGTAACGATGAGGTACATGACCATAGCCACGATTCAGTAACATGACCATAGCCTCCAATTCAGCGACATGGCCATAGCAACGATTCACCGACATGACCATAGCCATGATTCACTGACATCACCATAGCCACGATTCAGTAACATGACCATAGCCACGACTGTAACATGACCATAACGATTGACCATAGCCATAGCCACTTTTTTGAGTAGCATGACCATAGCCACGGTTGAGTAACATGACAACAGCAACGATTGAGTAACATGACCATAGCCATGGTTCAGTAACATGACAATAGACACGGTTGAGCAACATGACCATAGCCACGATTGAGTAACATGACCATAAGCCACGATTCAGTAAGATGACCATAGCCACGGTTGAGTAACATGACCATAGCCACGATTCAATAACATACCATAGCCACGATTCAGTAACATGACCATAGCCACGAATGACCATAACATTCAGTAACATGACCATAGCCGCGATTCAGTAACATGACCATAGCCACTATTGAGTAACATGACCATAGCCACGATTGAGGAACATGACCATAGCCACGATTCAGTAACGTGACCATAGCCACGATTCAGTAACGTGACCATAGCCACTATTGAGTAACATGACCATAGCCACGGTTCAATAACATGACCATAGCCACGATTCAGTAACATGACCATAGCCACGATTCACTAACATGACCATAGCCACAATTCAGTAACATGACCATATCCATGATTCAGTAACATGACCATAGCCACGGTTGAGTAACATGACCATAGCCACTTTTTTGAGTAGCATGACCATAGCTACGATTGGAGCAACATGACCAAAGCCACGATTGAGCAACATGACCATAACCGCGATTGAGAGTCACGATTGAGGTATATGACCAACGATGTAACAACAGCAACGATTGAGTAACATGACCATAGCCACGATTCAATAACATGAACCATAGACATGGTTGAGCAACATGACCATAGCCACGATTGAGTAACAGGACCATAAGCCACGATTCAGTAAGATGACCATAGGCACTGCTGAGTAACATGACCATAGCCACGATTCAATAACATACAATAGCCACAATTCAGTAACATGACCATAGCCACGATTGAGTAACATGATTACTATTCAGACCATGACCATAGCCACGATTGAGTAACGTGACCATAGCCACGTTTCAGTAGTAAGATGACCATAGCCACTATTGAGTAACATGACCATAGCCATGGTTGAGTAACATGACCATAGCCAGGTCTCTGTAACATGACTAGAGCCGCGATTGAGTAGCATGACCATAAGCCACGATTCAGTAATTTGACCATAGCCACGGTTGAGTAACATGACCATCGCCACGATTTAATAACATACCATAGCCACGATTCAAGAATATGACCATAGCCACGATTCACTGACATGAGCATAGCCACGAATCACTGACATGACCATAGCCGCGATTCAGTAAAATGACCATAGCCGCAATTCAGTAACATGAACATAGCCGCGATTCAGTAACATGACCATTGCCATGATTGAGTAACATGACCATAGCCACGGTTCAGCAGCATGACCATAGCCACGATTCAATAACATGACCATAGCCGCTATTCAATAACATGACCATAGCCATGGTTGAGCAAAATGACCATAGCCACGATTGAGTAACATGACCATAGCCGTGATTCAGTAAGATGACCATAGCCACGTTTGAGTAAGATGACCATAGCCACGATTCAATAACATACCATAGCTACGATTCAGTAAAATGACCATAGCCACGATTCACTGACATGACCATAGCCACGGTTGAGTAACATGACCATAGCCATGATTAAATAACATGACCATAGCCACGATTCAGTAATATGACCATAGTCACGATTGAGATACATTACCATAGCCACAATTCAGTAACATGATGTCACAAAGACGGCCAGAGTGGGTGGCGTCAGACCAGATCCAGGAAATAAACAAGAGAGACTTGGAGTTTTGGTGAAGCTGAGCGTGTGATCGCGCTCAGCATTTAATAATTAACAGACCAGAAAATAAAAAGGGTTGAACACAAAACAGGACACGGCACTTCACGCCAAAATAAAGAGACAAACAAAACAGACTACACAGACAAACACGGTGAGCTTCTATTCTTCACAATTACCTCCGTCTCCAATCCCGTTCTCCACTCACCGAACACACAACCCTGAGTGAATGAAAATGTGTCTATATATACTGTTGTGCTGGGATTCAATTACCAATTAATTATTCACTTGAATCCCAGCACGTGAATTCATTACATGCAACCCCGTGCTCACATATTACATTTAACCAGCACGTGAAGTGATTTGTGCCCTCCTCGTGCCTAAATACAAATCTACATTTTAAATACACGTGAAACACAGACCGTTTATATCCCGTGTACCAATCTTATTCACCAACATTAACACACGCAACATACAGCACTTAACCACATGCACACAGGGGCGGCGCGTGACACATATACCCCCCTTGTGCGCAGCACATGCCTCAATGAAAATACCTCCCCTTGAAAAACCCAGCAGTCCAGGACAAAGTCTCGGGCTGGGAAGGAGGCTTCAGTGGGCCCATGGCTGGCTATGCTGTCAGCACCCCTGCCGGTAGTGTACGGCTGACAGCATGCTGGTCCCTCCTGCAGTGAAATTGCTGCGGGGGATGCTGGTCTCCTGACCTCTCCCTTTTCTTCCGATTCGGTAGCTCCCTTTGTGGGGCTCCGACCACAGTACTTCTGGCAGCGAAGAAGCTGCAGTGGGAGCAGGTCTCCAGACCTCCCCACGATCTCCGGCAGTGAAACTGCTGCAGTGGGAGCAGGTCACCTGACCTCCCCACCTTCTTAGTGGCCGGCAGCTCCCCTTGGTGGGGTTCCGGCCACAGTACTCCTGCTGCGATGCGGAGCAACTGGCAGCCCCAGGGCATGCGGGGTCTGGCAACCCCAGGTGATGCGGAGCGGCTGGCAACCCCAGCGACGCGGGCGGCTGGCAACCCCAGGCGATGCGGAGCGACAGGCAGCCCAGGCGATGTGGATTGACAGGCGGCCCCAGGTGATGCGGGCGACAGGCAGCCCCAGGCGATGCCAGACAGGCATCCTTGGGCGGCGTGGCAGGCATCCATGGGCGGCGTGGCAGGCATCCTTGGGCTGAAGCAAGGCAGGCATCCACGATTAGGCGTGGCAGGCATCCTTGGGCGACAACATGGCAGGCATCCTTGGGTAAGCAAGGCAGGCATCCTTGGGCCAAGCGGGCAGGGAGACAGGACAAGCTGGGGTGCGGGTGTTGGCCCTCTTCTCGACCTCTGCGGCCGGGCGGTTCTTCAATGCTTCCCTCAGCAGCCTATGCAAGGGCTGCTGAGGGACCGCCAGCATCTAGTCCTGGTCCTTCTGGTGAAGGGAGAGGCAGCTCCTAGCTCCTCTTTAGGTATGATGGTGATGGAGGCAGAGGCAGCTCCCACTCCTCTCCCTCGTGATGGTGGGGAAAGTGATACCAGCAGGCATTCATCCCTGCTGCTGGGGGGAAGATGACCAGCAGGTATTCATCCCTCTGCTGGGGGAAGTGATACCAGCAGGTATTCATCCTCTGCTGGTGGACAGGGACCCAGCAGGCATTCACCCTCTGCTGGTGGACAGGGACCCATCAGGCATTCACCCTCTGCTGGTGGATGAGGGACCCAGCAGGCATTCACCCTCTGCTGGTGGACAGGGACCCAGCAGGCATTCACCCTCTGCTGGTGGACATGGCGGAGGCAGAGGCAGCTCCTGCTGCCTGCTCCTGCCGGTGGAGGTGGCGGAGGCAGAGGCAGCTCCTTCTGCTCTGCTCCCTGCCGGTGGAGGTGGCGGAAGCAGAGGCAGCTCCTGCTCCTCTGCTCCTGGCGGTGGTGGAGGCAGAGGCAGCTCCTGCTGCTCTGCTCCTGCCCGGTGAAGGTGGAAGCAGAGGCAGCTCCTGCTCCTCTGCTCCTGGCGGTGGTGGAGGCAGAGGCAGCTCCTGCTGCTCTGCTCCCTAGTGGAGCAAGCGGTGGAGGTGGGGAGGCAGAGGCAGCTCCTGCTGCTCTGACCAGTGGCGGAAGCAGTGGAGGTGGGAGCAGCGTGTAGTCTCCCTGGCGATGGAGGTGGGAGCAGCATGTAGTCTCCGGGATGATGGAGGTGGGAGCAGCATGTAGTCTCCCGACGATTGCAGGGGACTGGTGTGGCTCTGCCTCTCTTGCAGGGGACTGGGTGGCTCTGCCTCTCTTGCAGGGGACTGGTGCGGCTCTGCCTCTCTTGCAGGGGACTGTGGTGGAGGCAGTGGCCATGGGGCAGATGCTGGCCACTCAGGAGGCTGTGGCGGTGCTGGCTCCCTCTGCTGTGGCGGCTGGGTTGGTGTGTGTGCGTGCTCCTTCAGCAGCATAAATAGAGGCTGCTGGGGACACCAGCATCCTTCCTTCTCCCCAGAAAAATTCAGGGGTTGAGCCTGTAAACCTCCCCTTCTGGCTATTTGGGATGGCAGCAGCAGGTGAACCAACAGGCATGCTTCCTCTGCTGGTGGACACTGGGACAGCAGGCCTTGTTCCTCTGCTGGTGTAGATGGGGACAGCAGGCATTGTTCTTCTGCTGGTGGAGGTGGAACCAGCAGGCATTCTCCCTCTGCTGGCAGCTTGGGTCCTAGGGCTGTGGAAGCCCCGGCTTCCCTCTCTTCAGGCTGTGGCGCACCGACTCCTCCCTTTTTTGGGCTGTGGACGCACCGACTCCTCCCTTTTGGGCTGTGGATGCACCGGGCGATTCCCCCACTCAGGCGTGGGACGTTAGGGCTCCTCCCAGTCAGGCGTGGGATGTTCGGGCTCCTCCCACTCAGGCGAGGGACGTTGGGGCTCCTCCCACTCAGGCGTGGGGCGCCGGGCTCCTCCCGCTTGGGCTGTGGACGCTCAGGCTCCTCCTGCTTGGGCTGTGGACGCTCAGGCTCCCTCCTCATAACTGGGAAGGGACAAGTAATAACAGATGATCCTGGTCGCAGAGGAGGCACTCCGGCGTTGGCTTGTTAAATTGCCGTGGATGTCTGGCCCTTAGGCGGCACTCCTCCTCCCTGTCCTTCACCTCTTTATCCTCCTTCCATCCCATTTTATTTATTTATATATATATATATTTTTGTAATCAATTTTTTTTTCCCAAAAATGCGGTTCCTGCTCTGGCCTGAGTCCTGGAGGCGCTGTCGTCCTGGTACTGACACCACATGTCACAAAGACAGCCGGAGTGGGTGGCGTCAGACCAGATCCAGGAAATAAACAACAGAGACTTGGAGTTTTGGTGAAGCTGAGCGCGTGATCGCGCTCAGCATTTAATAATTAACAGACCAGAAAATAAAAAGGGTTGAACACAAAACAGGACACGGCACTTCACGCCAAAAATAAAGAGACAAACAAAACAGACTACACAGACAAACACGGTGAGCTTCTATTCTTCACAATTACCTCCGTCTCAATCCAGTTCTCACTCACGAACACACAACCCCGAGTGAATGAAAATGTGTCTATATATACTGTTGTGCTGGGATTCATTACCAATTAATTATTCACTTGAATCCCAGCACGTTTGAATTCATTACATGCAACCCCGTGCTCACATATTACATTTAACCAGCACGTGAAGTGATTTGTGCCCTCCTCGTGCCTAAATACAAATCTACATTTTTAAATACACGTGAAACACAGACCCGTTTACATCCCGTGTACCAATCTCTATACACCAACATTAACACACGCAACATACAGCACTTAACACACACATGCACACAGGGGCGGGCGGTTGCCACACATGACCATAGCCACAATTCAGCGACATGGCCATAGCAACGAGTCACCGACATGACCATAGCCACGATTCACTGACATGACCATAGCCGCAATTCAGTAACATGACCATAGCCACGACTGAGTAAGATGACCATAGCCACTTTTGAGTAGCATGACCATAGCTACGATTGAGCAACATGACCATAGCCACGATTGAGCAACATGACCATAGACACGGTTGAGCAACATGACCATAGCCACAATTGAGTAACAGGACCATAAGCCACGATTCAGTAACATGACCATAGCCACGGTTGAGTAACATGACCATAGCCACGATTTAATAACAAACCATAGCCACAATTCAGTAACATGACCATAGCCACGATTCACTGACATGACCATAGCCAAGATTGACTACCATGACCATAGGTACGATTCAGTAACGTGACCATAGCCAAGATTAACTACCATGACCATAGGTACGATTCAGTAACGTGACCATAGCCGTGATTCAGTAACATGAATATAGCCACGATTCAGTAACATGACCATATCCATGATTGAGTAACATGACCATAGCCACGGTTCAGCAACATGACCATAGCCACGATTGAGCATCATGACCATAGCCTCGATTCAGTAACATGACCATAGCCACGATTAAGTAACATGACCATAGCCATGGCTGAGTAACATGACCATAGCCACGATTTTGCAACATGACCATAGCCACGATTCACTGTCATGACCATAGCCACGGTTGAGTAACATGACCATAGCCATGATTAAATAACATGACCATAGTCACGATTCAGTAACATGACCATAGTCACGATTGAGGTATATGACCATAGCCACAATTCAGTAACATGACCATAGCCATGATTAAATAACATGACCATAGTCACGATTCAGTAACATGACCATAGTCACGATTGAGGTATATGACCATAGCCACAATTCAGTAACATGACCATAGCCGCGATTCAGTAACATGACCATAGCCACGACTGAGTAACATGACCATAGACACTTTTGAGTAGCATGACCATAGCTACGATTGAGCAATATGACCATAGCCACGATTGAGCAACATGACCATAGCCTCGATTCAGTAACATGACCATAGCCACAATTCAGTAACATGACCATAGCCACGATTCACTGACATGACCATAGCCACGGTTGAGTAAGATGACCATAGCCATAACTAAATAACATGACCATAGCCACGATTCACTGACATGACCATAGCCACGATTGAGCAACATGACCATAGACTCGATTCAGTAACATGACCATAGCCACAATTAAGTAACATGACCATAGCCATGGTTGAGCAACATGACCATAGCCACGATTGAGTAACGACCATAGCAACGATTGAGCAACATGACCATAGCCAGGGTTGAGCAACATGACCATAGCCACAATTGAGGAACATGACCATAGCCACGATTGAGCAACATGAACATAGCCACAGTTGAGCAACATGACCATAGCCATGATAGAGTAACATGAAAATACCCACGATTGAGCAACATGACCATATCCACTATTCTGTAACATGACCATAGCCACGACTCAGCGACATGACCTCAGACACGATTCAATAACATGACCATAGCCACGGTTGAGCAAAATGACCTTAGCCACGATTGAGTAACATGACCATAGCCACGATTCAGTAAGATGACCATAGCCACGTTTGAGTAACATGATCATAGCCACGATTCAGTAACATGACCATAGCCTCAATTCAGCGACATGGCCATAGCAACAATTCACCGACAAGACCATAGCCATGATTCACTGACATCGCCATAGCCGCGATTCAGTAACATGACCATAGCCACGACTGAGTAACATGACCATAGCCACTTTTGAGTAGCATGACCATAGCCACGGTTGAGTAACATGACAACAGCAACGATTGAGTAACATGACCATAGCCACGGTTCAGTAACATGACCATAGACACGGCTGAGCAACAAGACCATAGCCACGATTGAGTAACATGACCATAAGCCACGATTCAGTAAGATGACCATAGCCACGGATGACTAACATGACAATAGCCACGATTCAATAACATACCATAGCCACGATTCACTGACATGACCATAGCCGCAATTCAGTAACATGAACATAGCCGCGATTCAGTAACATGACCATAGCCACGATTGAGTAACATTACCATAGCCACGGTTCAGCAACATGACCATAGCCACGATTCAATAACATGACCATAGCCGCGATTCAGTAACTTTACCATAGCTACGATTTAGTAACATGACCATATCCATGGTTGAGCAACATCGACCATAGCCACGATTGAGTAACATGACCATAGCCACGATCGAGCAACATGACCATATCCACGATTCAGTAACATGACCATAGCCACGATTCAGCGACATGACCATAGCCATGATTCAATAACATGACCATAGCCACGGTTGAGCAAAATAACCATAGCCACGATTGAGTAACATAACCATAGCCGCGATTCAGTAAGATGACCATAGCCACGTTTGAGTAACATGACCATAGCCACGATTCAATAAGATGCCATAGCTACGATTCCGTAAAATGACCATAGCCACGATTCACTGACATGACCATAGCCACGGTTGAGTAACATGACCATAGCCATGATTAAATAACATGACCATAGTCACGATTCAGTAACATGACCATAGTAACAATGACCATAGCCATTCAGTAACATGACCATAGCCACAATTCACGACATGGAGGATTCACCGAGGACCATAGCCACCATTCACTAACATGACCATAGCCACGATTCACTGACATGACCATAGGCCATTCAGTAACATGACCATAGCCACGACTGAGTAAGATGACCATAGCCACCATAGCATGACCATTCATTGCAACATGACCATAGCCACGATTGAGTAACAAGACCATAAGCCACGATTCAGTAAGATGACCATAGCCACGGTTGAGTAACATGACCATAGCCACGACTGAGTAACATGACCATAGCCACTTTTGAGTAGCATGACCATAGCTACGATTGAGCAACATGACCATAGCCACGATTGAGCAACATGACCATAACCACGGTTGAGCAACATGACAACAGCAACGATTGAGTAATAAGACCATAGCCACGATTCAATAACATGACCATTGACATGGTTGAGCAACATGACCATAGCCACGATTGAGTAACAGGACCATAAGCCACGATTCAGTAAGATGACAATAGCCACGGTTGAGTAACATGACCATAGCCACGATTCAATAACATAAAATAGCCACAATTCAGTAACATGACCATAGCCACGATTGACGACCATGACCATAGCTACGATTCAGTAACGTGACCATAGCCACGTTTCAGTAACATGACCATAGCCACTATTGAGTAACATGACCATAGCCACGGTTGAGTAACATGACCATAGCCAGGTCTCTGTAACATGACTAGAGCCGCGATTCAGTAACATAACCATAGCCACAGTGGAGTAACATGACCATAGCCACGATTGACGACCATGACCATAGCTACGATTCAGTAACGTGACCATAGCCACGATTCAGTAACATGAAAATAGCCACGATTGAGCAACATGACCATAGCCACGATTCACTGACATGACCATAGCCGTGATTCAGTAACATGAATATAGCCACGATTCAGTAACATGACCATATCCATGATTGAGTAACATGACCATCGCCACGGTGCAGCAACATGACCATAGCCACGATTGAGCAACATGACCATAGCCTCGATTCAGTAACATGACCATAGCCACGATTAAGTAACATGAACATAGCCATGGTTGAGCAACATGACCATAGCCACGATTGAGTAACGACCATAGCAACGATTGAGCAACATGACTATAGCCAGGGTTGAGCAACATGACCATAGCCACGATTAAGTAACATGACCAAAGCCACGATTGAGCAACATGACCATAGCTACGATTGAGGAACATGACCATAGCAGCGACTGAGTAATATGACCATAGTCACGGTTGAGTAACATGACCATAACCAGGTTTAAGTAACATGACCATAGCCTCGATTCAGTAACATGACCATAGCCACGATTGAGTAACATGACCATAGCAACGATTGGGCAACATGACCATAGCCAAGATTCACTGACATGACCATATCCGCAATTCAGTATCATGAACATAGCTGCGATTCAGTAACATGACCATTGCCAGGATTGAGTAACATGACCATAGACACGGTTCAGCAACATGACCATAGCCACAATTTAATAACATGAGCATAGCCGCGATTCAGTAACATGACCATAGCCACGATTGAGTAACATGACCATAGCCGCGATTCAGTAAGATGACCATAGCCACGTTTGAGTAACATGACCATAGCCACGATTCAATAACATGCCATAGCTACGATTCAGTAAAATGACCATAGCCACGATTCACTGACATGACCATAGCCACGGTTGACTAAGATGACCATAGCCATGATTAAATAACATGACCATAGCCACGATTCACTGACATGACCATAGCCATGATTCAGTAACATGACCATAGCCACGATTGAACAACATGACCATAGCCTCGATTCAGTAACATGACCATAGCCACCATTAAGTAACATGACCATAGCCATGGTTGAGCAACATGACCATAGCCACAGTTGAGCAACATGACCATAGCCACGATTGAGTAACGACCATAGAAACGATTGAGCAACATGACCATAGCCAGGGTTGAGCAACATGACCATAGCCACAATTGAGGAACATGACCATAGCCACGCAATTGAGCAACAGTTGACCATACCACACGATTGAGTAACATGACCATAGCCACGATTGAGTAACATGAAAATACCGATTGATTAAGCAATTGACCATATCCACTATTCTGTAACATGACCATAGCCACGACTCAGCGACATGACCTTAGACATGATTCAATAACATGACCATAGCCATGGTTGAGCAAAACGACCTTAGCCACGATTGAGTAACATCACCATAGCCACGATTCAGTAAGATGACCATAGCCACGTTTGAGTAACATGATCATAGCCACGATTCAGTAACATGACCATAGCCTCAATTCAGCGACATGGCCATAGCCGCGATTCAGTAACATGACCATAGCCACGACTGAGTAACATGACCATAGCCACTTTTGAGTAGCATGACCATAGCCACGGTTGAGTAACATGACAACAGCAACGATTGTGTAACAGGACCATAGCCACGATTCAGTAACATGACCATAGACACGGTTGAGGAACATGACTATAGCCACGATTGAGTAACATGACCATAAGCCACGATTCAGTAAGATGACCATAGCCACGATTGAGTAACATGACCATAGCCACGATTCACTGACATGACCATAGCCACGGTTGAGTAAGATGACCATAGCCATGACTAAATAACATGACCATAGCCACGATTCACTGACATGACCATAGCCACGATTGAGCAACATGACCATAGCCTCGATTCAGTAACATGACCATAGCCACGATTAAGTAACATGACCATAGCCATGGTTGAGCAACATGACCATAGCCACGATTGAGTAACGACCATAGCAACGATTGAGCAACATGACCATAGCCAGGGTTGAGCAACATGACCATAGCCACAATTGAGGAACATGACCATAGCCACAATTGAGCAACATGACCATAGCCACAGTTGAGCAACATGACCATAGCCACGACAGAGTAACATGAAAATACCCACGATTGAGAAACATGACCATATCCACTATTCTGTAACATGACCATAGCCACGACTCAGCGACATGACCTTAGACACGATTCAATAACATGACCATAGCCACGGTTGAGCAAAACGACCATAGCCACGATTGAGTAACATGACCATAGCCACGATTCAGTAAGATGACCATAGCCACGTTTGAGTAACATGATCATAGCCACGATTCAGTAACATGACCATAGCCTCAATTCAGCGACATGGCCATAGCAACGATTCACCGACATGACCATAGCCATGATTCACTGACATCACCATAGCCGCGATTCAGTAACATGACCATAGCCACGACTGAGTAACATGACCATAGCCACTTTTGAGTAGCATGACCATAGCCACGGTTGAGTAACATGACAACAGCAACGACTGAGTAACATGACCATAGCCACTTTTGAGTAACATGACCATAGCCACGATTGAGCAACATGACCATAGCCACGATTGAGCAACATGACCACGGTTAAGCAACATGACAACACGATTCAGTAAGATGACCATAACATGACCGGTTGACTAACATGACCATAGCCACGATTCAATAACAGGACCATAGCCACGATTGGTGACAGATGAGCATAGCCACGGTTCACTGACATGACCATAGCCACGATTCAGTAACATGACCATAGCCACGGTTGAGTAACATGACCATAGCCACAATTGAGGACCATGAACATAGCCACGATTCAGTAACGTGACCATAGCCACGATTCAGTAACGTGACCATAGCCACTATTGAGTAACATGACCATAGTCGCGGTTGAGTAACATGACTATAAAATGGTTTAAGTAACATGACCATAGCAGCGAATCAGTAACATGACCATTGCCACGACTGAGTAACATGACCATAGCCAGGTTTCAGTAACATGACCATAGCCGTGATTCTGTAACATTGACCATATCCACGATTGAGTAACATGACCATAGCCACATGAATTCAATAACATGACCATAGCCATGATTCAGTAACATGACCATAGCCACGATTCACTGACATGACCATAGCCGCGATTCAGTAAAATGAAAATAGCCTCGATTCAGTAACATGACCATAGCCACGCGATTCACTGACATGACCATAGCCACGATTCAGTAAAATGAAAATAGCCACGATTGAGCAACATGACCATAGCCATGACCAAATACGATTGAGCAACATGACCATAGCCATGATTCAGTAACATGACCATAGCCAACGATTGAGTAACATGACCATAGCCAGGTTTGAGTAACATGACCCATAGCCAGGTTTCAGTAAAATGACCATAGCCACGATTCAGTAACATGAAAATAGCCACGATTGAGCAACATGACCACAGCCACGATTCACTGACATGACCATAGCCGTGATTCAGTAACATGACCATAGCCAGGATTCAGTAACATGACCATAGACATGATTCAGTAACATGACCATAGCCACGGTTCAGCAACATGACCATAGCCATGATTGAGCAACATGACCATAGCCTCGATTCAGTAACATGACCATAGCCGCGTTTCAGTAACATGACCATAGCCATGGTTGAGCAACATGACCATAGCCATGATTTACTAATTGACCATAGCAATGATTGAGCAACATGACCATAGCCAGGATTGAGCAACATGACCATAGCCACGATTCAGTAACATGACCATAGCCACGATTGAGTAACATGACCATAGCCCACGATTGAGCAACATGACCATAGCCTGGTTGATTGACCAAGCCACCATTAAGTAACAATGACCATAGCCATGGTTGAGCAACATGACCATAGCCAGGATTAAGTAACATGACCATAGCCCACGATTCAGTAACCATGACCATAGCCATGATTCAGATAACATGACCATAACATGATTGAGTAACATGACCATAGCCACGATTCAGCAACATGACCATAGCCACGATTCAGCAACATGACCATAGCCATGAAAATAGCCAGATTAACATGACCATAGCCATGATTGAGTAACATGACCATACCCATGGTTGAGCAACATGACCATAGCCACTATTCAGTAACATGACCATAGCCACGATTGAGTAACATGACCATAGACACGATTGAGTAACATGACCATAGCCATGGTTGAGCAAAACGACCGACCATAGCCATAGCATACGATTCAGTAACATGACCATAGCCACGATTGAGCAACATGACCATAGCCACGATTCAGTAAACATGACCATAGCCATGGCCGATTCATTCACATGACCATAGCCCACGATTGAGTAACATGACCATAGCCACGATTGAGTAACATGACCATAGCCCACGATTGAGTAACATAACATGACCATAGCCACGATTTAACATGACCATAGATGACCATAGCCACGGTTGAGTAACATGACCATAAGCCACGATTCAGTAAAATGACCATAGCCCACGATTGAGTAACATGACCATAGCCACGATTCACTGACATGACCATAGCCACGATTGTAAGCAACATGACATGACCATAGCCACGATTCACTGACATGACCATAGCCCGATTGAGTAACATGACCATAGCCTCGATTCAGTAACATGACCATAGCCACGATTGAGTAACATGACCATAGCCACTTTTGAGTAGCATGACCATAGCTACGATTGAGGACCATGACCATACCCGCGATTGAGCAACATGACCATAACCCGGGGGTTGAGCAACATGACCATAGCCACGATTGAGTAACATGACCATAGCCACGATTCAGCAACATGAACATAGACATGGTTGAGCAACATGACCATAGCCACGATTGAGTAACAGGACCATACCACGATTGAAGATGAACATAGCCACTGCTTCAGTAACATGACCATAGCCACGATTCAGTAACATGACCATAGCCACAATTCCATAACATGACCATAGCCACGATTGGGTACCATGACCATAGCTACGATTCAGTAACATGACCATAGCCACGTTTCAGTAATATGACCATAGCCACTATTGAGTAACATGACCATAGCCTGGTTGAGTAACATGACCATAGCCAGCGATTCACCGACATGACCATAGCCCGCGATTTAGTAACATGACCATAGCCCACGATTCACTGACATGACCATAGACGACTGATTCAGTAACATGAATATAGCCACGATTCAGTAACATGACCATATCCATGATTGAGTAACATGACCATTGCCACGGTTCAGCAACATGACCATAGCCACGATTGAGCAACATGACCATAGCCACGATTCAGTAACATGACCATAGCCACGATTAACTAACATGACCATAGCCATGGTTCAATAACATGACCATAGCCCACGATTCAGCAACATGACCATAGCCACGATTCACTGTCATGACCATAGCCACGGTTGAGTAACATGACCATAGCCACAATTCACTGACATGACCATAGCCACGATTCAGTAAAATGAAAATAGCCACGATTGAGCAACTTGACCATAGCCACGATTGAGCAACATGACCATAGCCCGCGATTCAGTAATGTGACTATAAAACGATTCAGTAACATGAACTTAGCCATGGTTGAGTAACATGACCATAGCCAGGTTTCATGTAAAATGACCATACCACGATTCAGTAACATGAAAATACCCACGATTGAGCCACATGACCATAGCCACGATTCACTGACATGACCATAGCGGTGATTTAGTAACATGACCATAGCCGCGATTCAGTAACATGACCATAGACATGACTGAGTAACATGCCCATAGCCACGGTTCAGCAACATGACTATAGCCACGATTCACAACATGACCATAGCCTCGATTCAGTAACATGACCATAGCCCGCGACTAAGTAACATGACCATAGCCATGGTTGAGCAACATAACCATAGCCATGATTGAGTAACGACCACAGCAATGATTGAGCAACATGACCATACCCAGGGTTGAGCAACATGACCATTGCCAATGATTGAGCAAACGCTTTCACTATTCAGTGACCATGAAGCTATAATGATTGAGCAACATGACCATAGCCGTGATTCAGTAACATGACCATAGCCACGGTTCAGCAACATGACCATAGCCACGATTCAGCAACATGACCATAGCCACCAATTCAAGTAACATGACCATATCCATGGTTCAGCAACATCGACCATAGCCTACGAGTAACATGAACATAGACCATATCCATGGTTGAGCAACATATGACCATAGCCCGCGACTCAGCGACATGACCATAGCCACAATTCAATAACATGACCATAGCCCGCGGTTGAGCAAAATGACCATATAG
>CM072688.1:11217797-11232944 GCA_036884735.1 Huso huso | reverse complement strand
TGTTACTGAATCGTGGATATGGTCATGTTACTAATTCGTGGCTATGGTCATGTCGCTGAATCGTGGCAATGGTCATGTTACTGAATTGTAGCTATGATCATGTTACTGAATCGCGGCTATGGTCATGTTATTGAAATCGGCTATGGTCATGTTACTGAATCGCAGCTATGTTCATGATACTGAATTGCGGATATGGTCATGTCAGTGAATCGTGGCTATGGTCATGTTGCCCAATCGTTGCTATGGTCATGTTACTCAATCGTGACTATGGTCATGTTACTGAATCGAGGCTATGGTCATTTTACTGAAACCTGGCTATGGTCATGTTACTCAACCGTGGCAATGTTCATGTTACTGAATCGATGCTATGGTCATGTTACTTAAACCTGGTTATGGTCATGTTACTCAACCGTGGCTATGGTCATATTACTCAATCGCTGCTATGGTCATGTTCCTCAATCATAGCTATGGTCATGTTGCTCAATCGTGGCTATGGTCATGTTGCTCAACCGTGGCTATGGTCATGTTGCTCAATCGTTGATATGGTCATGTTACTCAGTCGCGGGCTATGGTCATGTTGCTCAATCATGGCTATGGTCATGTTACTTAATCGTGGCTATGGTCATGTTACTGAATCGAGGCAATGGTCATGTTGCTCATTCGTGGCAATGGTCATGTTGCTGAACCGTGGCTATGGTCATGTTACTCAATCATGGCTATGGTCATGTTACTGAATCGCGGCTATGGTCATGTTACTGAATCACGGCTATGGTCATGTCAGTGAATCGTGGCTATGGTCATGTTGCTCAATCGTGGCTATATTCATGTTACTGAATCGCAGCTATGTTCATGATACTGAATTGCGGATATGGTCATGTCAGTGAATCGTGGCTATGGTCATGTTGCCCAATCGTTGCTATGGTCATGTTACTCAATCGTGACTATGGTCATGTTACTGAATCGAGGCTATGGTCATTTTACTGAAACCTGGCTATGGTCATGTTACTCAACCGTGGCAATGTTCATGTTACTGAATCGATGCTATGGTCATGTTACTTAAACCTGGTTATGGTCATGTTACTCAACCGTGGCTATGGTCATATTACTCAATCAGGCTATGGTCATGTTCCTCAATCATAGCTATGGTCATGTTGCTCAATCGTGGCTATGGTCATGTTGCTCAACCGTGGCTATGGTCATGTTGCTCAATCGTTGATATGGTCGTTACTCAATCGTGGCTATGGTCATGGTGCTCAATCATGGCTATGGTCATGTTACTTAATCGTGGCTATGGTCATGTTACTGAATCGAGGCAATGGTCATGTTGCTCATTCGTGGCAATGGTCATGTTGCTGAACCGTGGCTATGGTCATGTTACTCAATCATGGCTATGGTCATGTTACTGAATCGCGGCTATGGTCATGTTACTGAATCACGGCTATGGTCATGTCAGTGAATCGTGGCTATGGTCATGTTGCTCAATCGCGGGCTATATTCATGTTACTGAATCGCAGCTATGGTCATGATACTGAATTGCGGATATGGTCATGTCAGTGAATCGTGGCTATGGTCATGTTGCCCAATCGTGGCTATGGTCATGTTACTCAATCGTGACTATGGTCATGTTACTGAATCGAGGCTATGGTCATTTTACTGAAACCTGGCTATGGTCATGTTACTCAACCGTGGCAATGTTCATGTTACTGAATCGATGCTATGGTCATGTTACTTAAACCTGGTTATGGTCATGTTACTCAACCGTGGCTATGGTCATATTACTCAATCGCTGCTATGGTCATGTTCCTCAATCATAGCTATGGTCATGTTGCTCAATCGTGGCTTTGGTCATGTTACTCAACCGTGGCTATGGTCATGTTGCTCAACCGTGGCTATGGTCATGTTGCTCAATCGTGGCTATGGTCATGTTACTGAATCGTGGCTATGGTCATGTTGCTCAATCATGGCTATGGTCATGTTACTTAATCGTGGCTATGGTCATGTTACTGAATCGAGGCTATGGTCATGTTGCTCATTCGTGGCAATGGTCATGTTGCTGAACCGTGGCTATGGTCATGTTACTCAATCATGGCTATGGTCATGTTACTGAATTGCGTGGCTATGGTCATGTTACTGAATCATGGCTATGGTCATGTTAGTGAATCGTGGCTATGGTCATGTTGCTCAATCGTGGCTATTTTCATGTTACTGAATCGCGGCTATAGTCATGTTACTGAATCCTGGCTATGGTCATGTTACTGAAACGTGGCTATGGTCACGTTACTGAATCGTACCTATGGTCATGGTAGTCAATCTTGGCTATGGTCATGTCAGTGAATCGTGGCTATGGTCATGTTACTGAATTGTGGCTATGGTTTGTTATTGAATCATGGCTATGGTCATGTTACTCAACCGTGGCTATGGTCATGTTACTGAATCGTGACTTATGGTCCTGTTACTCAATTGTGGCTATGGTCATGTTGCTGAACCGTGCCTATGGTCATGTTACTCAATCATGGCTATGGTCATGTTACTGAATCGTGGCTATGGTCACGTTACTGAATCGTAGCTATGGTCATGGTCGTCAATCGTGGCTATGGTCATGTTACTCAACCGTGGCTATGGTCACGTTACTGAATCGTACCTATGGTGATGGTAGTCAATCTTGGCTATGGTCATGTCAGTGAATCGTGGCTATGGTCATGTTACTGGAATGGCTATGGTTTGTTATTGAATCGTGGCTATGGTCATGTTAGTCAACCGTGGCTATGGTCATGTTACTGAATCGTAGCTTATGGTCCTGTTACTCAATTGTGGCTATGGTCATGTTGCTCAACCGTGTCTATGGTCATGTTGCTCAATCGTGGATATGGTCATGTTGCTCAATCGTAGCTATGGTCATGCTACTCAAAAGTGGCTATGGTCATCTTACTCAGTCGTGGCTATGGTCATGTTACTGAATCGCGGCTATGGTCATGTTACTGAAACCTGGCTATGGTCATGTTACTCAACTGTGGCTATGGTCATGTTACTCAATAGTGGCTATGGTCATGTTATTGAGACGTGGCTATGGTCATGTCAGTGAATCGTGGCTATGGTCATTTTACTGAATCGTAGCTATGGCATGTTATTGAATCGTGGCTATGGACATGTTACTCAAACGTGGCTATGGTCATCTTACTGAATCGTGGCTATGGTCATGTACCTCAATCGTGAATATGGTCATGTTACTGAATCGTGGCTATGGTCATGTTATTTAATCATGGCTATGGTCATGTTACTCAACCGTGGCTATGGTCATGTCAGTGAATCGTGGCTATGGTCATTTTAATGAATCAGCTATGGTATGTTATTGAATCGTGGCTATGGTCATGTTACTCAAACGTGGCTATGGTCATCTTACTGAATCGCGGCTATGGTCATGTTACTCAATCGTGGCTATGGTCATGTTACTGAATCGTGGATATGGTCATGTTACTAATTCGTGGCTATGGTCATGTCGCTGAATCGTGGCAATGGTCATGTTACTGAATTGTAGCTATGATCATGTTACTGAATCGCGGCTATGGTCATGTTATTGAATCGTGGCTATGGTCATGTTACTGAATCGCAGCTATGTTCATGATACTGAATTGCGGATATGGTCATGTCAGTGAATCGTGGCTATGGTCATGTTGCCCAATCGTTGCTATGGTCATGTTACTCAATCGTGACTATGGTCATGTTACTGAATCGAGGCTATGGTCATTTTACTGAAACCTGGCTATGGTCATGTTACTCAACCGTGGCAATGTTCATGTTACTGAATCGATGCTATGGTCATGTTACTTAAACCTGGTTATGGTCATGTTACTCAACCGTGGCTATGGTCATATTACTCAATCGCTGCTATGGTCATGTTCCTCAATCATAGCTATGGTCATGTTGCTCAATCGTGGCTATGGTCATGTTGCTCAACCGTGGCTATGGTCATGTTGCTCAATCGTTGATATGGTCGTTACTCAATCGTGGCTATGGTCATGTTGCTCAATCATGGCTATGGTCATGTTACTTAATCGTGGCTATGGTCATGTTACTGAATCGAGGCTATGGTCATGTTGCTCATTCGTGGCAATGGTCATGTTGCTGAACCGTGGCTATGGTCATGTTACTCAATCATGGCTATGGTCATGTTACTGAATCGCGGCTATGGTCATGTTACTGAATCACGGCTATGGTCATGTCAGTGAATCGTGGCTATGGTCATGTTGCTCAATCGTGGCTATTTTCATGTTACTGAATCGCGGCTATAGTCATGTTACTGAAACCTGGCTATGGTCATGTTACTGAAACGTGGCTATGGTCACGTTACTGAATCGTACCTATGGTCATGGTAGTCAATCTTGGCTATGGTCATGTCAGTGAATCGTGGCTATGGTCATGTTACTGAATTGTGGCTATGGTTTGTTAGTGAATCGTGGCTATGGTCATGTTACTCAACCGTGGCTATGGTCATGTTACTGAATCGTGACTTATGGTCCTGTTACTCAATTGTGGCTATGGTCATGTTGCTGAACCGTGGCTATGGTCATGTTACTCAATCATGGCTATGGTCATGTTACTGAATCGTGGCTATGGTCACGTTACTGAATTGTAGCTATGGTCATGGTCGTCAATCGTGGCTTTGGTCATGTTACTCAACCGTGGCTATGGTTATGTTACTGAATCGCGGCTATTGTCATGTTACTGAAACCTGGCTATGGTCATGTTACTCAACCGTGGCTATGGTGATGTTACTCAATAGTGGCTATGGTCATGTTATTGAAACGTGGCTATGGTCACGTTACTGAATCGTACCTATGGTCATGGTAGTCAATCTTGGCTATGGTCATGTCAGTGAATCGTGGCTATGGTCATGTTACTGAATTGTGGCTATGGTTTCTTATTGAATCGTGGCTATGGTCATGTTACTCAACCGTGGCTATGGTCATGTTACTCAATCATGGCTATGGTCATGTTACTGAATCACGGCTATGGTCATGTTACTGAATCACGGCTATGGTCATGTCAGTGAATCGTGGCTATGGTCATGTTGCTCAATCGTGGCTATATTCATGTTACTGAATCGCGGCTATAGTCATGTAACTGAAACCTGGCTATGGTCCTGTTACTGAAACGTGGCTATGGTCACGTTACTGAATCGTACCTATGGTCATGGTAGTCAATCTTGGCTATGGTCATGTCAGTGAATCGTGGCTATGGTCATGTTACTGAATTGTGGCTATGGTTTGTTAGTGAATCGTGGCTATGGTCATGTTACTCAACCGTGGCTATGGTCATGTTACTGAATCGTGACTTATGGTCCTGTTACTCAATTGTGGCTATGGTCATGTTGCTGAACCGTGGCTATGGTCATGTTACTCAATCATGGCTATGGTCATGTTACTGAATCGTGGCTATGGTCACGTTACTGAATCGTAGCTATGGTCATGGTCGCCAATGAATCGGGCTTTGGTCATGTTACTCAACCGTGGCTATGGTTATGTTACTGAATCGCGGCTATAGTCATGTTACTGAAACCTGGCTATGGTCATGTTACTCAACCGTGGCTATGGTCATGTTACTCAATAGTGGCTATGGTCATGTTATTGAAACGTGGCTATGGTCACGTTACTGAATCGTACCTATGGTCATGGTAGTCAATCTTGGCTATGGTCATGTCAGTGAATCGTGGCTATGGTCATGTTACTGAATTGTGGCTATGGTTTCTTATTGAATCGTGGCTATGGTCATGTTACTCAACCGTGGCTATGGTCATGTTACTGAATCGTGGCTTATGGTCCTGTTACTCAATTGTGGCTATGGTCATGTTGCTCAACCGTGTCAATGGTCATGTTGCTCAATCGTGGCTATGGTCATGTTGCTCAATCGTAGCTATGGTCATGCTACTCAAAAGTGGCTATGGTCATCTTACTCAGTCGTGGCTATGGTCATGTTACTGAATTGCGGATATGGTCATGTCAGTGAATCGTGGCTATGGTCATGTCGGTGAATCGTTGCTATGGCCATGTCGCTGAATTGTGGCTATGGTCATGTGTGGCAATGCAATTGCCCCTGTGTGCATGTGTGTGAATGCTGTATGTTGCGTGTGTTAATGTTGGTGTATAGAGATTGGTACTATGGATGTAAACGGGTCTGTGTTTCATTGTATTTAAAAATGTAGATTTGTATTTAGGCACCAGGAGGGCACAAATCACTTCACGTGCTGGTTAAATGTAATATGTGAGCACGGGGTTGCATGTAATGAATTCAACGTGCTGGGATTCAAGTGAATAATTAATTGGTAATTGAATCCCAGCACAACAGTATATATAGACACATTTTCATTCACTGGGTTGTGTGTTGGTGAGTGGAGAACGGGATTGGAGACGGAGGTAATTGTGAAGAATAGAAGCTCACCGTGTTTTTCTGTGTAGTCTGTTTTGTTTGTCTCTTTATTTTGGCGTGAAGTGCTATGGTCCTGTTTTATGCTCAACCCTTTTTATTTTCTGGTCTGTTAATGGATTAAATGCTGATGGCGATCACGTGCTCAGCTTCACCAAAACCCAAGTCTCTGTTGTTTATTTCCTGGATCTGGTCTGACGCCACCCACTCCGCCGCCTTTGTGACATGTGGTGTCAGAACCGGGACGACAGCGCCCAGGACTCAGGCCAGAGCAGGTCATGTTACTTTTTTTGGGAAAAAAAAAAATTGATTACAAAAAAATATATATATATAAATAAATAAAATGGGATGGAAGGAGGATAAAGAGGTGAAGGACAGGGAGGAGGAGTTGCCTAAGTGCCAGACATCCATGGCGATTTAACAAGCCATGGTCGGGTGCCTCCTGTGACCAGGATCATCTGTTCGCCAATTGTCCCTTCCGCAATTATGAGGAGGAGCCTGATGGTCCACAGCCCAAGCGGGAGGAGCCTGAGCGTCCACAGCCCAAGCGGGAGGAGCATGAACGTCCCACGCCTGAGCGGGAGGAGCCTGGAACGCCCTACGCCTGAGTGGGAGGAGAGCCCGAACGTCCCACGCCTGAGTGGGAGGAGCCTGAACGTCCCACGCCTGACTGGGAGGAGCCCAAACGCCCCACGCCTGAGTGGGGGGAGCCGGTGCATCCACAGCCCAAAAGGGAGGATGGTCATGTCCACAGCCCAAAAGGGAGGAGTCGTTGCGCCCACAGCCCAAAAGGGAGGAGTGAATCGTGGCCCACAGCCCAAGAGAGGGAAGTCGGGGTTCCACAGCCCTAGGACCCAAGCTGCCACCAGAGGGAGATTGCCTGCTGGTTCCACCTCCACCAGCAGAAGAACAATGCCTGCTGTCCCCATCTACACCAGCAGAGGAACAAGGCCTGCTGTCCCAGTGTCCACCAGCAGAGGAAGCATGCCTGTTGGTTCACCTGCTGCCGTCCCAAGAGCCAGAAGGGAGGAGTTACAGGCTCAACCCCTGAATTTTTCATGGGGAGAAGGGCAGGATGCTGGTGTCCCCCAGCAGCCTCTATTTATGCTGCTGAAGGGAGCACTATGCACACACCAACCCAGCCGCCACAGCAGAGCTAGCCAGCACCGCCACAGCCTCCTGTGAGTGGCCAGCATCTGCCCCATCGCCACTGCCTCCACCACAGTCCCCTGCAAGAGAGGCAGAGCCACACCAGTCCCCTGCAACGTCGGGAGACTACATGTTGCCCCACCTCCATCGTTGGGAGACTAATTGTGGCTGCTCCCACCTCCATCGCCAGGAGACTACATGCTGCTCCCACCTCCACCGCCTATGGTCAGAGCAGAGCAGCAGGAGCTGCCCTGCCTCCCGCCACCTCCACCGCTTCCTATGGTCGATGGAGCAGAGCAGCAGGAGCTATGGTCTGCCTCCACCACCGCAAGGAGCAGAGGAGCAGGAGCTGCCTTATGGTCTGCTTCCGCCACCTTCACCGGCAGGGAGCAGCAGCAGGAGCTGAATCTGCCTCCACCACCGCCAGGAGCAGAGGAAGGAGCTGCCCCTGCTCCCACCACCTTCACCGGCAGGAGCAGAGCAGCAGGAGCTGCCTCTGCCTCCGCCACCTCCACCGGCAGGAGCAGAGCAGCAGGAGCTGCCTCTGCCTCCGCCACCTCCACCGGCAGGAGCAGAGCAGCAGGAGCTGCCTCTGCCTCCGCCATGTCCACCAGCAGAGGGTGAATGCCTGCTGGGTCCCTTTCCACCAGCAGAGGGTGAATGCCTGCTGGGTCCCTGTCCACCAGCAGAGGGTGAATGCCTGCTGGGTCCCTGTCCACCAGCAGAGGGTGAATGCCTGCTGGGTCCCTGTCCACCAGCAGAGGATGAATACCTGCTGGTATCACTTCCCCCACCAGCAGAGGATGAATACCTGCTGGTATCACTTCCCCCACCAGCAGAGGATGAATGCCTGCTGGTATCACTTTCCCCACCATCACGAGGAGAGAGGCTATGGGAGCTGCCTCTGCCTCCATCACCATCAGGGGAGAGGAGCAGGAGCTGCTCCTTCGCCAGAAGGACCAGGACTAGATGTTGATTAGGTCCTCAGCAGCCCTTGCATAGGCTGCTGAGGAAAGCACGGGAAGAACCGCTGAACCGCAGAGGTCGAGAAGAGGGCCAACACCCGAATCCCCAGCTTGTCCTGACTCCCTGCCCGCTTATGCCCAAGGATGCCTGCCTTGTTTTCGCACAAGGATGCCTGAATCTTATTAAGGATGCCTGCCACGCCGCCCAAGGATGCCTGTCTGGCACGCCTGGGGCTGCCTGTCACCCACATCACCTGGGCTGCCTGTCGTCCCGTTACGCCTGGGGCTGCCTGTCGCCCGCACGCCTGGGTTGCCAGTTACCGCTCTGCACGCCTGGGGTTGCCAGCCGCCCGCATCACCTGGGGTTGCCAGCCGCCCCGCATCGCCTGGGGTTGCCAGCGGCTCCCCATGTTACGCCTGGGGCTGCCAATTGCTCCGAATCGCAGCAGGGAATTACTGTGGCCGGAACCCCACCAAGGGGAGCTATGGCCACGAAGAAGGTGGGGAGGTCAGGAGACCTGCTCCCACTGCAGCAGTTTCACTGCCGGAGATCGTGGGGGAGGTCTGGAGACCTGCCCCACTGCAGCTTCTTCGCTGCCGGAAGTACTGTGGTCGGAGCCCCACAAAGGGGAGCTATGGCCACGAAGAAAAGGGAGAGGTCAGGAGACCAGCATCTGGCTATGGCAGCAATTTCACTGCAGGAGTGGGACCAGCATGCTGTCAGCCGTGCCACTACATGGCTGAAGGGGTGCTGACAGCATAGCCATCCATGGGCCCATGGTCATCCCTTCCCAGCCCGAGACTTTGTCCTGACTGCTGGGTTTTTATGGGGAGGTGGCCGTTGAGGCCATGTGTGTTGCGCAAGGGGGGGGGGTATATGTGGCAATGCGCCCCGCCCTGTGTGCATGTGTGTGTTAAGTGCTGTATGTTGCGTGTGTTAATGTTGGTGTATAGAGATTGGTACACGGGATATAAACGGGTCTGTGTTTCATGGTATTTAAAAAATGTAGATTTGTATTTAGGCACGAGGAGGGCACAAATCACTTCACGTGTTGGTTAAATGTAATATGTGAGCACGGGTTGCATGTAATGAATTCAACGCGGCTGGGATTCAAGTGAATAATTAATTGGTAATTGAATCCCAGCACAACAGTATATATAGACACATTTTCATTCACTCGGGGTTGTGTGTTCGGGTGAGTGGAGAACGGATTGGAGACGGAGGTAATTGTGAAGAATAGAAGCTCACCGTGTTTGTCTGTGTAGTCTGTTTTGTTTGTCTCTTTATTTTGGCGTGAAGTGCCAATTGTGGTCCTGTTTTGTGTTCAACCCTTTTTATTTTCTGGTCTGTTAATTATTAAATGCTGAGCGCGATCATGGCGCTCAGCTTCACCAAAACCCAAGTCTCTGTTGTTTATTTCCTGATCTGGTCTGACGCCACCCACTCCGCCGTCTTTTGTGACATCATGTTACTGAATTGTGGCTATGGTAATGTACCTCAATCGTGACTATGGTCATGTTACTGAATCGTGGCTATGGTCATGTTATTTAATCATGGCTATGGTCATGTTACTCAACCGTGGCTATGGTCATGTCAGTGAATCGTGGCTATGGTCATTTTACTGAATCGTAGCTATGGTATGTTATTGAATCGTGGCTATGGTCATGTTACTCAAACGTGGTTATGGTCATCTTACTGAATCGCGACTCTGGTCATGTTACTCAATCGTGGCTATGGTCATTTTGCTCAACCGTGGCTATGGTCATGTTATTGAATAGCGGCTACGGTCATGTTATTGAATCGTGGCTATGGCCTTGCTGCTGAACCGTGGCTATGGTCATGTTACTCAACCGTGGCTATGGTCATGTTACTGAATCGTGGCTTATGGTCCTGTTACTCAATTGTGGCTATGGTCATGTTGCTCAATCGTAGCTATGGTCATGCTACTGAAAAGTGGCTATGGTCATCTTACTCAGTCGTGGCTATGGTCATGTTTTGAAATGCGGCTATGGTCATGTCAGTGAATCGTGGCTATGGTCATGTCGGTGAATCGTTGCTATGGCCATGTCGCTGAATTGTGGCTATGGTCATGTGTGGCAATGCGCCCGCCCCCTGTGTGTGCATGTGTGTTAAGTGCTGTATGTGACTATGGTGTTAATGTTGGTGTATAGAGATTGGTACACGGATATAAAACGGTCTGTGTTTCACGGTATTTAAAAAATGTAGATTTGTATTTAGGCACGAGGAGGACACAAATCACTTCACATGCTGGTTAAATGTAATATGTGAGCACGGGGTTGCATGTAATGAATTCACGTGCTGGGATTCAAGTGAATAATTAATTGGTAATTGAATCCCAGCACAACAGTATATATAGACACATTTTCATTCACTCGGGGTTGTGTGTTCGGTGAGTGGAGAACGGGATTGGAGACGGAGGTAATTGTGAAGAATAGAAGCTCACCGTGTTTGTCTGTGTAGTCTGTTTTGTTTGTCTCTTTATTTTGGCGTGAAGTGCCGTGTCCTGTTTTGTGTTCAACCCTTTTTATTTTCTGGTCTGTTAATTATTAAATGCTGAGCGCGATCACGCGCTCAGCTTCACCAAAACTCCAAGTCTCTGTTGTTTATTTCCTGGATCTGGTCTGACGCCACCCACTCCGGCCGTCTTTGTGACATGTGGTGTCAGAACCGGGACGACAGCGCCTCCAGGACTCAGGCCAGAGCAGGAACCGCATTTTTGGGAAAAAAAAAAATTGATTACAAAAAAATATATATATATAAATAAATAAAATGGGATGGAAGGAGGATATAGAGGTGAAGGACAGGGAGGAGGAGTGCCGCCTAAGGGCCAGACATCCACGGCGCATTTAACAAGCCACTAAATGGGTGCTCCCTCTGCGACCAGGATCATCTGTTCGCCAATTGTCCCTTCCGCAGTTATGAGGAGGAGCCTGAGCGTCCACAGCCCAAGCAGGAGGAGCCTGAGCGCCCACAGCCCAAGCGGGAGGAGCCCGGAACGCCCCACGCCTGAGTGGGAGGAGCCCAACGTCCCACGCCTGAGTGGGAGGATATTGAACCTCCCACGCCTGACTGGGAGGAGCCCTCGAACGCCCCACGCCTGAGTGGGGAGCCCGAACGTCCTAAGCCCAAGAGGGGGATCGGTGCATCCACAGTCCAAAAGGGAGGAGTCGGTGGCCCACAGCCCAAAAGGGAGGAGTCGGTGGCCCACAGCCTGAAGAGAGGGAAGTCGGGCTTCCACAGCCCTAGGGACCCAAGCTGCCAGCAGAGGGAGAATGCCTGCTGGTTCCACCTCCACCAGCAGAAGAACAATGCCTGCTGTCCCCATCTACACCAGCAGAGGAACAAGGCCTGCTGTCCCAGTGTCCACCAGCAGAGGAAGCATGCCTGTTGGTTCACCTGCTGCTGCCGCCCCAAGAGCCAGAAGGGGAGGAGTTACAGGCTCAACCCCTGAATTTTTTCTGGGGAGAAGGGCAGGATGCTGGTGTCCCCAGCAGCCTCTATTTATGCTGCTGAAGGGAGCACGGCACACACCAACCCAGCCGCCACAGCAGAGCTAGCCAGCACCGCCACAGCCTCCCTCTGAGTGGCCAGCATCTGCCCCATCGCCACTGCCTCCACCACAGTCCCCTGCAAGAGAGGCAGAGCGCACCAGTCCCCTGCAAGAGAGGCAGAGCCACACCAGTCCCCTGCAAGAGAGGCAGAGCCACACCAGTCCCCTGCAACGTTGGGAGACTACATGCTGCTCCCCACCTCCATGGCTGGGAGACTACACGCTGCTCCCACCTCCTTGCCAGGAGACTACACGCTGCTCCCACCTCCACCGCTATGGCCACTGGGAGCAGAGCAGCAGGTGCTGCCTTTGCCTCCGCCACCTCCACAGCTTCCTCCACTAGGAGCAGAGCAGCAGGAGCTGCCTCTGCCTCCACCACCGCCAGGAGCAGAGGAGCAGGAGCTGCCTCTGCTTCCGCCACCTTCACCGGCAGGAGCAGAGCAGCAGGAGCTGCCTCTGCCTCCACCACCGCCAGGAGCAGAGGAGCAGGAGCTGCCTCTGCTTCCGCCACCTTCACCGGCAGGAGCAGAGCAGCAGGAGCTGCCTCTGCCTCCGCCACCTCCACCGGCAGGAGCAGAGCAGCAGGAGCTGCCCTGCCTCCCGCCATGTCCACCAGCAGAGGGTGAATGCCGGCTGGGTCCCTGTCCACCAGCAGAGGGTGAATGCCTGCTGGGTCCCTGTCCACCAGCAGAGGGTGAATGCCTGCTGGGTCCCTGTCCACCAGCAGAGGGTGAATGCCTGATGGGTCCCTGTCCACCAGCAGAGGGTGAATGCCTGCTGGGTCCCTGTCCACCAGCAGAGGATGAATACCTGCTGGTATCACTTCCCTCCAGCAGAGGATGAATACCTGCTGGTATCACTTCCCCCACCAGCAGAGGATGAATGCCTGCTGGTATCACTTTCCCCACCATCACGAGGAGAGGAGCGGGAGCTGCCTCTCCCTTCACCAGAAGGACCAGGACTAGATGCTGGCGGTCCTCAGCAGCCCTTGCATAGGCTGCTGAGGGAAGCACGGGGAAGAACCGCCCGGCCGCAGAGGTCGAGAGGAGGGCCAACACCTGCACCCCAGCTTGTCCTGACTCCCTGCCTCGCTTCGCCCAAGGATGCCTGCCTTGCTTCGCCCAAGGATGCCTGCCACGCTTCACCCAAGTATGCCTGCCATGCTATGGCCGCCCAAGGATGCCTGTCTGGCATCGCCTGGGGCTGCCTGTCACCCACATCACCTGGGGCTGCCTGTCGCTCCCGCACGCCTGGGGCTACCTGTCGCCCGTGACGCCTGGGGTTGCCAGCCGCTCTGCATCGCCTGGGGTTGCCAGCCGCCCGCATCACCTGGGGTTGCCAGCCGCCCGCATCGCCTGGGGTTGCCAGCCGCCTCCGGTTATGACGCCTGGGGCTGCCAGTTGCTGCCCGCATCGCAGCAGGAAGTACTGTGGCCGGAACCCCACCAAGGGGAGCTGCCGGCCACGAAGAAGGTGGGGGAGGTCAGGAGACCTGCTCCCACTGCAGCAGTTTCACTGCCGGAGATCGTGGGGGAGGTCTGGAGACCTGCTCCCACTGCAGCTTCTTCGCTGCCGGAAGTACTGTGGTCGGAGCCCCACAAAGGGGAGCTACCGGCTACGAAGAAAAGGGGAGAGGTCAGGAGACCAGCATCCCCCGCAGCAATTTCACTGCAGGAGTGGACCAGCATGCTGTCAGCCGTGCCACTACCGGCAGGGGTGCTGACAGCATAGCCAGCCATGGGCCCACTGAAGCCTCCCTTCCCAGCCCGAGACTTTGTCCTGGACTGCTGGGTTTTTAAGGGGAGGTGGCCGCTGAGGCCATGTGCTGCACAGGGGGGGGGGTATATGTGGCAATGCCCTGCCCTGTGTGCATGTGTGTGTTAAGTGCTGCTGTATGTTGTGTGTTAATGTTGGTGTATAGAGATTGGTACACGGGATATAAACGGGTCTGTGTTTCACGTGTATTTAAAAATGTAGATTTGTATTTAGGCACGAGGAGGGCACAAATCACTTCACGTGCTGGTTAAATGTAATATGTGAGCACGGGGTTGCATGTAATGAATTCACGTGCTGGGATTCAAGTGAATAATTAATTGGTAATTGAATCCCAGCACAACAGTATATATATTTCTTGCTCTTATTGTATGAGTTGTATTGTAACACTTGAATGTATTTGTATTTGCTTGCGATTGTAGGTCGCCCTGGATAAGGGCGTCTGCTAAGAAATAAATAATAATAATAATAATAATAATAATATAGACACATTTTCATTCACTCGGGGTTGTGTGTTCGGTGAGTGGAGAACGGGATTGGAGACGGAGGTAATTGTGAAGAATAGAAGCTCACCGTGTTTGTCTGTGTAGTCTGTTTTGTTTGTCTCTTTATTTTGGCGTGAAGTGCCGTGTCCTGTTTTGTGTTCAACCCTTTTTATTTTCTGGTCTGTTAATTATTAAATGCTGAGCGCGATCACGCGCTCAGCTTCACCAAAACTCCAAGTCTCTGTTGTTTATTTCCTGGATCTGGTCTGACGCCACCCACTCCGGCCGTCTTTGTGACATCATGTTACTGAATTGTGGCTATGGTAATGTACCTCAATCGTGACTATGGTCATGTTACTGAATCGTGGCTATGGTCATGTTATTTAATCATGGCTATGGTCATGTTACTCAACCGTGGCTATGGTCATGTCAGTGAATCGTGGCTATGGTCATTTTACTGAATCGTAGCTATGGTATGTTATTGAATCGTGGCTATGGTCATGTTACTCAAACGTGGTTATGGTCATCTTACTGAATCGCGACTCTGGTCATGTTACTCAATCGTGGCTATGGTCATTTTGCTCAACCGTGGCTATGGTCATGTTATTGAATAGCGGCTACGGTCATGTTACTGAATCGGCTATGGTCTTGCTGCTGAACCGTGGCTATGGTCATGTTACTCAATCATGGCAATGGTCATGTTACTGAATCACGGCTATGTTCATGTTACTGAATTGCGGCTATGGTCATTTTACTGAATCGCGGCTATGGTCATGTCAGTGAT